>JXCR01070350.1:148294-176638 GCA_002079205.1 Phalaenopsis hybrid cultivar
TGGGTCGTCAAATGGTCGACGTTTAATATGAACAAACCATCCAAGGTTGACTCTCTCTAATCCTGTCTTCCACCAATTCACGGATGTTTGTTTCACATTTTGTTTCTAACTGTAAAGCCACTCATCCATCTAAGCATTCTCATTCCAACAACACTTGAACATAGATTTATGCTTCTCTTTTATAGGTCAAGATTCTACGCCATAAAGCATTGCAGGTGTCACCACCATCTTATAAAATTTTCTTTTAAGTCTAAGCGATACTTTTCTATGACACAATATTCCTGATGCACTCCTCCACTTAAACCATCCAACTCGAATTTTACTAATAACATCCCTATCTATATCACCATCACTACAAATAATGGACCGGAGAAATCTAAAATGTTCATTTCATTTAATAATTTAATCACCCATTGTTGTAGCCCCGCCACTAGATCTACTACTAAAATTATATTCCATGTATTTAGTTTTAGGTCCATTCAAATGAAAGTCTTTAGACTCTAAAACTGTCCTCCATAATTCAAGCTTTTACAGAGCTCTTTCTCTAGTCTTATCCACAAGAAGAATATCATCAATGAAAAGCATACACCAAGATACATCCTCCTATAAATGTCCATTAAGAACATCCATAACTAAGGAAATAAAGATACCAGATCAAATGTGACCAATGGAAATGAGAAAATGCTTGGTCAATCCTTCTATTGCTCGAACGAGTAGCAACTCTAGTATACATATTTTTAATGACTTGAATATAATTCATATCAACGCCTTTCTTTTTTAGAAGTATCTAAAGTAACTTCTCTTGGATCTTTATCATAAGCTTTTTCTAAATTAACAAAAATCATATGTAGATATTCATTAGTCTATGTACTTCTCCATCAAACTTCTCAACAAATGTATAGCATTCATGACAGGCTAGCTCGACATAAATCCAAACTAATTTTAAGAAATTTTTGTATCATGTCTTAACTTATATTCAATCACTCCAAAAATTTTAATGAATGACTAATTAACTTTGCACACTCTTATGCATCTTTTTTATTCTTAAAAATATAGTTCAAAATACTTATCCTTCATTTCTCGGAATTCTTTTTTATTTTTAAAATAATATTAAAAATATTAGTAAGCAAACAAATTTTCAAATCTCTTAATATTTCACAATTCTACAGGAATACCATCAGATCCTGCTGATTTTCAATTTTCATTTTCTTTAAAGCCTCCTCAACTTTCGTTTTACTAATGCGACCGTAAAAATAAAAAGTTTTATTATTATAAACAATATTAAGATCACTAAAATTAATCGTATTTTCAAAATATCAATTTAGAAGTTTATCAAAATATCTCACTCGCCTATGTTAAATATTCTCATTCAAGGAAAATACTTTTTGAATTTCATCTTGAATACACTTGAACTAACTTTTACTTTTCTTATATTTTGTTTGAATAGTTTATGCATACATCTTTCATCATCTTTAATATCTAATTTATTAAAAAGATCACCAAAAGCTGAATTCTTAACATTACAAATTATTTTCTTAGACTCCCTACGGTCCACCTTCTATTTTTCCCAATTCTCTAATATTTTAAATTTAAACTAATTTTTATAACAAAATTTCTTATATTTNCTCTTAGACGGTCCACCTTCTATTTTTCCTAATTCTCTAATATATTAAATTTATACTAATTTTTATAACAAAATTTCTTATATTTAATTTTTTCTTGCAGAATATTATTCCACCGTCAACTATTATNATTTCTTGCATAATATTATTCTATCGTCAACTATTATTATTATTTAGAAGAGTATTTTCTTTTGATTCTCAAAGTATATCTTTTTCAACTTGCTTAATAGTGCCCATTACTTTATCCCATATAGCATCCGCTTCTTCATAAACATCCTAAATCATAAGATCTTAAAGTTTACTCATAAAAATAATTTTATTTATCTTTTAAGTGTCTCTATTTAATTTTATGATAATATCAAATTATATTTTTCATCCTCCAACCTTCTATTGTAAAATTCAAAACTAACAATTAATATTAAGTACTAAAATTTTCACTTGAAATTACCATACAAACTTTACAATTTCTAAGATCAATTTTCTCATAAGAAAATAATAAATTTATGTTTTATTAGATTCATTCTTATAAGTACTAATATTCTCTTTTTCTTTCTTAAATAAAATATTAGCAATAACAAAATCATACGTTAAAGCAAAATCAAATATGACTCTACATTTTTTATTTGTTACTTCAAAACTGTAGTCATTATGAATATTTCTAAAATCTTCTATCACCCTACCAACATGTTCATTTAAATCTCCTCTAATAAAAATTCTTTCTTCAAGAGGCATCCTTTTGTATTTATTCTTCTAAGTCATTTCAAAACTTTTATTTTGAACATATATCTAAATCTCTATATGCAAGAGCTTATATGCAAAAGCAAAATGGAATTTAGCTTCCAACTTTCTATGGCCTTGTAATTGGAATTCACCATTCAACTTTACGTTGAGATCCAAGAAAGATAAGTCGATTCCATCAACTTTCTGCCAACAAACACTTGAACTAAGTTCCAGTACTACAATCAACAACTTCCAAATACTTTCATCAAAATAAATAAACTCCTAGAGAATATTACATAAAGGTAAATTTCAAAAGAACTACAATTGGATAAGCCATATCATTTTGGATCTAAATGTTTTGCAACAAAAAAATCATTAAGAGTTAAATTGGGTGCGGAAAATACAAGGATATCAAGATGAAGGTGTTGTAGAACCATATAGATGGATTAATAAACTATTATGATAGTAAGATGATGGGAGTATTAGTCCTTGAAGATAATAAGAAAAAAGTTTATAGCAGTTTAGGAACGTACAGTGGAGGGAAAAAAACTTTAAAAACAAAAGCAATTAAATGATATTAACGCTTAAGGATTATGAAGTGCAAATGATAAACAAAAAGTATCAGGTATAAAGCTCCGGAAAATTTTTGTATAAAATAGAATCAGCATCCTATGTAGCATTCAACTAGACTATGGAAAACGAGGATTCATAACGGCATATATCAAAAGCTATAGAATATAATAAATTGCTTGCAAAATTTCAGTCTAGAAAATAGACTAAAGCCTTTCTAAAACAATTGAGATAGCTCTCCCAGAGTATATTTGACAACCTGAACCCCAAAAGATTATATTAGTGCCATATTATAGTACTTAGGGCCAACTGTGTTTCTACATAAATGTGCGCCAACTGTGTTACAACATAAATGTGCGCCAACTGTGTTACAACATAAATGTGCATGAGCGCTTGGAACCAAGTTTCAAAAGTGACATCAAGCGCTAGTTCTTGGCATCTTCAAAAAGGTGAGAAGTTTCAACCATGTGTTCTAAGAAGCAATCTTAAATTTCACATTTTTTACCATTATCAACAACTGAATAATAATAAAGTAATTGGAAGGTGGGAAAAATATTACTTTTACTTAAAATAATAATAAAATAATACAAAATAGATACGACTCCAGTGAAAAATGAAACTCATTGCAGCCCAAACAAACGCAATAGCCATATTGACAAGAAATGAATTCATACAATAAATAATTGCAAGTCACTTGCAATGCAACCCGCTTTTAAAATTGAGATACGACACTTGAAGTGAATAAACTAGCCCTTAATGATCTCAAATTTCATGTGAAGAATCAACAAGGTATTTTTAGGTGATGAGACATACAACCATGTGCTATTATTATTAACCGGAGCTATCAATCCGAAATTGAATAAGTAAACCTCCTATTATAACCATTATATGAAATCTTTGTGAAATAACCTTCAACTTGTCTTTATATAAGGAGTTACTAGCTAGAGAAAGAAAAAATCTCAGTTAAGAAAGAGGAAAGATTACGTTCTCTTCATCCAACTCAAGCTCTTCATCACTGAAAATAATCACAATTCTTCACATAAAGTTCGTTTAAAGAGCACTTCACCTCCTTCACAAGTTGAGCATAAAAATAAATTGTTAGAACCTATACTGACAATCTTCTTGTAATTTTCATCCCTTTCATAGCCTACTCAAATCATTCACAGTATATGTAGTTCATTATACACTTTATAGATCAACAAACCACAAGCCCTCGTGGCCTTCAACATCCAACAAGTAAGAATTTGTAAAGTTTCAATTGCAACACATATACTGTCCATAACAGGTGCAATATCATAAATTTAGAGATGGAAAGCAAGATCATGAAATATTTAGGGGTACTAAGGCTAATACTCTGGACTCAAAATACTAGGATGCTTAGCAATTCTAAAAAATATTGTAAAATTTTCATGAAAATTTGGATTACATGGAGAAATAAAACCCATTAAAAAAAATCTAAAGGATGTAACATGCATGGTGATCAATAGATCATAACTGAGAAGATCCTGAGACTGATCTAACACCTTGAAGTACAATAGAAGTGGCACTTTTAACATCAGCTTCTTATGAAGAAATTATACTGTTCATATTAAAAAAATGAGTTTCAAAAATTGCAAGGTCAACTCCACAAGCTAAAAATCATGAAAATAAACTCACCTGATGATTGAATAGAATCTTCTCTACCAAACTTGTTAACGGATTCTTGTATGTCACAATTGATTTCAGGCTCTAATCCGTCAGATACTGGCTCATAACAAGAATATTGACAGGTCGATGCAACACAACTGGGAGACTTCACCAAAGAAAGCTTGCAAAAGTGATATGCACTTGTCCTAAATGATATTAAGGGCTTCCTGCAAAATATAGAATCATAGCATAAGCAAACACAGATTATAATAATACGGCATCGACAAATAGTCATCTTAATCAAAACCAAGGCTTAAGTAATGATAGTAATTATGCTGCAATAAATATTTTTTTTACTTGAATATATATCAACATAAAAAATATTAGCCGCATCCCAAATATTTGAGTGATATATATACATATATATATATATATATATTCCTTCCAAATAATTGGACACTAATTTTATATGCCTCTCAAATGAGTGTATTTTTCAACATTTTATTGTAAATCTCCAAACTATTTAAGTTTATTTTCAATTATTTTATCTTGAATAGATGCAACTCCAAAAACTTCTCAACTACAATATTTTCACAAATTATCAATCCTAATTTTTCCATCCATCCATTTTAACATTCTCATTACCGCACTACTAAAGTTAACATCAGCATATTAGTTTATTGCCTGCACTTGGATCCTTAATAGACTATACAATAAAAGGTTTCTCAAGTTAAAGGGTATGTTGATTTGAAATTTTCCAACGCTGCACTATAGGAAAGGAAACAACCAAGCATTTAAGGTAGTGTTTAGATGCAATTTTCTCCCTTTTTATGGGAAGTAGCTGGTCAGAAGCTGCAATCAAAAGAAATTGTGGGTAAGCAAGAACATTTTTTATGCAAGTGTTTGTAGAAAACAACATGTNTAAGGTAGCGTTTAGATGCAATTTTCTCCCTTTTTATGGGAAGTAGCTGGTCAGAAGCTGCTATCAAAAGAAATTGTGGGTAAGCAAGAACATTTTTTATGCAAGTGTTTGTAGAAAACAACATGTCTTCTGTCTAAAGAATCCCTTAAGCTTTTAAGAAATCTTAGGCATTCAAGTCAGTCCCAATAAAGGCTAACCATTCATCTATAGGTCAAAAAATGCGACCATGCATACCTTTAGAGACTCCTAGGTGCCAAAAATTAGACATTATCATCAATAATGAACTTTCGCTCACTACTAACTGCTTCCATCGGTTACCAAATCCACCTATTTTCTCAAGTAACTCAGTCAATGGTGTAGGTTTTTTTTTTATTTGCCCTAAATTTGCTTAAATAATTTTCATAGTTATTGATAAAAAAAAATGTATAATTTGGTAGTTCCACTTTAAAAATGATTGAGTGCTCTTCTCAATTCTTAAAGTATGTATTCACTAATGAATGATATTGTGAAATCAACTTAGTTTCTCCCATTGTATTTCCATCTCATATTTCATACTTATCTTGAATTCCTTTAAATCCCATCCTACAAGAACACCCATATCCATTTAAATCGCCAGTAGCAGATAGCATTTCCATATTAGGCATATGTTCTAATATAATATAACAACAAGCCTTTATCCCACTAAGTGGAGTCGGCTGTATGAATCCTTTCTCCATTGCATTCTATTCAGTGTCATATTTTCATTTAATTATAATACTTTAAGATCATTTTTATACAATATTGTCGGTCGTTTTAATTTTTGAAAAATATGATTTTTTTATAAAATATGAAAATAGTTTTTTATGTAAATATGATTTTTTGAAAGTAACATTTTAATTTAAAAATAGATGAGACCAAACGAGTTTCACATATTAAATAGTTTGGATGGATGAGCGTTATACCACAAGTAATACACTATCCAGAGGGATAAACATATCACTTGTCAGTAGGCTCAACCACCTAAACTAAGGAGTTTATGACATCCGTTTGGTCTGCAAAATATTTTTATATGAGACCAACAAGTTCCCTTATCTAATATAAGGATTCGATAGTTTATTTTTTCTGGGTTTCAAGTTCCCTATAGAGGCAAGCCCCTATAGTTAATTACATCTTAAATGACCGAGATCACATAAGAAAACTCTCGATTAAGATCAGTGGTTTTACTTTCCATATTTCAAAGTTTAGGTTTCTAAGTTTGGATACGGGAAAATCAAACGGGAGTGGTTTAAATAGGAACATTTATTTTAGGGAATCCAAAAGAGCGAAAAGTGAGAGATATCACAGATCGAGGAAAAACCCCGGTGACCTCTCAACTATCTTATTGTTTGACTTTATGTCTTTGAAGTGATGTTATTCAATGTTTAATCTTGCAATTTACTTTAGAATTTGTGACTTACATTCGCACGATATCTGATCGTGCAAATAGTCTAAAAGATAGGAGGATTTACACTGTACCGGAAGGTAATCTCGGAATCCTAAAAGTGTTAGGACTTATAATTGCACAACAGAGTTGCGCAAAAGTCCTAAAGATAAGATGAGGGTTTACGTTTCGCTAGGCAAACCATCTCGAAATCCTATGGGTTGTTATTTAAACTAAGGAAAGTGATTAGTGATATGAATTTGTTTTGACGCTGCTCTTCTGAGTGTCCTCGTTGTGCTGTCCACAGTATTCGCTCCAAGGTCCTCGTTGTAGCACATTCGGGTTTGATATTAGTTTTTAAAGACTACATGTAATCATTAGGTTTGCTTACACTAAGGTATAGTGAGTAACAGAACAATAAAGCATGCAGTATAACAAGAAAAGAACAGTAGAATGTGCGACATAAAAGAGAAAGAACAGTACAGTATGCTGTGAAGTAAAATGTTGTAATGTAAATCAAACTTGTATATCTGGGAGGTCTGCTCCTTTAAGCGAGCTAGTATACATTGTATAAAAAAAATAAACATTGCATCGAAAACTCGAGAAAATCGACAAATGACCCACGACGGAAAAATTGAGAAAAAATTGACAAATGACTCACGAAGGAAAACTCGGGAAAAATCGACAAATGACAATTCCAAGAAATTATCAAAATCTCAGGAAGATCCCGGAAAAATGACCACGAGTGCTTTGCCCAAAAATTCCAATAAAACATACGAAAAATCCGAAAAGAGGGGACCACAAGCAATCGGGTCGGAACTAGGCTCAAATATAATATGTTTGTTCTCGATGGATGTCGAAGGTCACTATCAATCACCCGGATGTATAGAGCTTGCCACTAAATTAGAAAAGTATCCTACTAAACCTAACTTAGGAGGGTACTCCTTAGTTCGGTATCGATAATCAACAAGTGGACAACCAAGTTGTAACACATTTAAAATTTATATTTTAGCATGCACATGGATTTCAGACATAAAAAAAGGAAGTCATATCAATTTTGTAATAAAAATATTTTTTATAAATATTATATCTGTTATTATCATGTTCTGTTCTTATCAGTTTTTAAAAATTACAATTTTCTTCGAGTCAATTACGCCGTCGGGCGTATGACCGCCAACAACCTAAGAAGGTATGGGTCATCCGCTAGTCTTGTGTCGGTGAATGATATTATCATCCTGCAGTTTATCAGATCCCAGGATTGGGTCCTGATGTTGTAGGATGAAATATCATTTCGCTCTACCACCAGTGTCTTATCATCATCGCCTTAAGCCCTAAAACAAAACCGACCTATTTGCGACCTTGTTTGATGGTTTTATATATAGCAAAAGACTATATATGGGCACTTATGTATTAGACATAAACACCGAAAATCGAACCAATAAGCAAGAAAAAATAAAATAAAAATAGGAATGAGAGAGAGGATGAGCTGATCCACCCAAAAGATCGAAAAGATGTGAATCAACCCTCAAAACTTGTAACAAAAAGATCTGAAAAGGAGCACTCAAGGTCCTTGAATCAATCCAAAAGGATATCATTTTCTCAAATTTTATAAATGGATTAGCCCAAGAAGGGTATTCCTTCCAAATCTTGTTTCGAACAGGTCAAAACAGACCTGAATTAATGTGATAATTGTATAAACGACTCCACCACTACCTCATATTCACACACCCATGCCTAAATTCGAATGCGGCATTTATATTATCCAAATTTTAATTTCAAGTCTCCAAATCCTTCCCGAACAACAATTTTATGAATTTTTGCAGATCTTTCATAAATCCAATTCATATCAACCTTATGCTTTCTCAAAATGAAGTTGTAAGAGTCTTTCATATTTCATAAATCAAATAAAGGAAAATAATCCAAGGAAGACAACCTTCTAAACTTTAAAAAATTATGCCAATATCAAAACCATTCAATTCCAACCTTAACCAAAAGCTTCTCATGTCAAGTAAGCATGAAATCATCCAGATAAAATCATATAAATGCTCAGGGCCAGGGGCAACAGAGAGGAGCAGCCACCAGCCCAACTTATCTCATAGAGAAATCACAAGGTGAGGCTCACGACTAAGGCAGCAAGAAGAAGGCCACAAGGGCAGCTATTACAAGGTAAGGCTCACGGCCAAGGTAGCAAGAATAATACCACAAGGGCAGCTACTACAAGGTAAGGCTCGCAGGTAGAGGCAACAATTACAAGGAGTCAAAACCAAACCCCAAACCAATTTTTTTTTATCTCCACATATATTCGAATAGAGGTAGCTAAGGGGAACTAAGACCGAGCCCAACAAAAGGGGATAAACATAGCCACATCTTAACCAAAATGAGCCTAACAGAGGGACCAAATATAGAATAATATTCCAAGTAAAACCTAACCCAGAAAAGAACCGAACCAAGCCAAATTCCAGGTGAAACCGAGTCTGATCTTAGACAAAAAACAAACCCAACATAAGAGTTAAATCGAACTCAGCAAAAGCACCATTCCAAGCCAAATAGAGCAGAATTCCAACATTACCGAACCCATCAAATGGATTAAAACAGAAAGAGAACATTCCATGGAAAATTCAGCTCAGTAAAGGAGTCAAATCGAGCCCACCAAAGGGGCAAAAATAGTACAAAACTTTCAGCTAAAACCCAACCCAGAAGGAGCCAAAACCAAGCCCGTCAAATTAAATGAGAATATGTATGGTGCAAATATAAACAACCTTCCTAACTGTCATCACAAAACATGTAGGTTTACAATTTGTGATCTTATACAAACATGAAACAATCAATTACCCGATGATAGAGGGCTACACAAGCCAAAGCTAAGCAAACAAGTGCAAATCCTGTCTACGAGAAAAGGGGAATTTACATACATAACACTCAATTCTTATGTATTTGCATATATTACACCTAAACTTTGCTTTTCGCATTTCTTCTACCCATGTCCTTCATATCACATAATAAAAAACCACCACGTCAACCTCTTATAAAAAATGAAATACAATTATGCATAAGTAGTGTAGCATATATGTAAACATTAAAGTTTAGGTGTTAGATATGTAAATATAAAAGAGCTGTGTAATATACAAGTAATTATCCAATAATGAAGAAGCATTTCTCCAATTTCCATCCCAACCGAAGCTGCAACAAATCAGCTTTCAATAAAAAAAAAATCTAAGGCTTTTTCACATATATGAGAACATCTAACTTTCCCCTTTCTCGCATAACATTTTGCGCAACTCACTGAGGGATCAGAAGAGTTCATGCTTTCGAAGGTTGCTCAGTTAGCAGGATTTGAGCAAGGTTCATAAAGGAAAGAAGCTAAGATTTTCCCAACGGCAAGCAGTAAAACAATAGCGATAACTTCACCATGCCATTTGTTATCAGAATTTAAGCTAACTTTCAGGAAATTAAGAATGCATGAGAGATTTAGAAGGAAGGAAAAGAGAGGGTTATTTCGCCCAAACCTCGCCTACGAGACTTCGAAAAGGCCTTACACACGAGATGAACCAAACAGGAGAACCGCCAGTCAAAGATGCAACAGCAGGAAAACCGAATTAAAGAAAAATAACGAGCAAACAATCGGGCAGCACTTCTTCCTCTCCCCAGTTTCAACAACCAAAAATTCTGCCTTAGGTAGGGATTTTATAGGTAAGAAAGGAAGACACACCACCAACCAGCACTAAGGTGGTCGAATCAGACAACAAGAGCATTTAAGGAGGGAGAGAAGCGACATTGAGAAGAAGAAGCGTCGGACACGAGGCAGGCTCGCGAGTGGGGAGCTGCTCGATCGTGCGGGGATCGAGGGAGCGAACCGCGAACTGGAGAAGAGGAGAGCGAGCCATCTCATGGGCGACCGAATGAGGAGATGATGGATCAGGCTCGGGAAAGAGAGGGGCGAGCCACGGGTCGAGCCTGCTAGCGCTTGCGACGAAGCAGTAGACGCGCGAGAGCAACGACTCTGCTCGGCCTGCGACTAGAAAGAAGCGAGGCAAGCTGCGTGCGTGGTTTAGGTGAAATAGAGTTTAAAATAAGGTTTTTTTTTATTATTATATTATATTATTTAAATATATTAATTCACGCATGACTTATTTGTGCTCAGAATTCTAGCAAATGGATGTTTTCTCTAGGTAATTTCGACGCTCTGAACGAGCCGACGTAGTCTGTTTCGTCATTCGGTATCATTTTGACGGATTTATCGATTTGCATGCAATTTGCATGTGTGCGAAATTATGGCAATATGAGTGTCCTCCCTAGCTAAAATTAATATCCCTGACACGTTGACGTAGTCCATTTCGTCATCGGAGGTCCTCCGGAGAAGGTCGCATTTTCACTCATCCTTTAAGCTCAACTTTACCCAATCTTGTGCAACTTAGTGAATTTTGTGCATTTTGTGTATGTGATGATAAAGTCTTAAAGAAGTTTTTCTAGGGCTTGAGATCTTATTGAAAACTTCTCCTTGAGTCTCCTTATGATAGTCATATACCACTCGACCATACGACGATGGCCTTGAGATCATCAATGCGAGACATCACAAGAGAAATAGGAAGTGGCTGGAATTTCAAAGTAAATGGATTTCAATACTAGTTTTCTAAGAAAGTCAATAGGAACCCATAGAGCTAGATCCTAGGATCCTAAGAAAAAGAGTAATGACATCAAAATGAAGTCAACAAATATGCTCGAGTCTTTTTAGGTCTACCTCTACTTTTCTTAACATAAATCAAATCTAAATCATCTACTCTCCTAACCAAATCATCAGATGAATAACGTTTATGTGACCATATTATTTAAGACAACCCTCTCAAATCTTCTCTGCCACTAGATCTAATAGTTCATCCATATTTTCTCAAAATAGATCTTTTTAAACTTACATTTAATCCCAACTTGCCGATCATAAGCACCATCTATATTTATAATTTACTCGCTATTAATTAACCCATTAACAATCACCCTTTTATTAACCTGATTTAGTTCACGGTTTTATCTTTCAACACTCCATCCACAACTATCACAAACAAAGTTCTATTATTAGCATGTAATAATTCATAATCATCCTCAATTTCATGTCAACTTTTCACTTAGTTTCTTGCATACAAACAATATAGGCGTTTACAAATTCACTATCTTTTCATTCAAATTCTCAAGTATAATGTAGCAAGTCTCCTCATAGTTGAAGACCTAGTAAAAAAGCTTTTGCCCACTTGTTGCCACCGTTGAGTTAACTTGAAGTGTGTTACTTTTGGTACAAATCAAAACCTAGCCTCCTTTCAATCACAACTCAGATAAGCAGTAACGTGTCATTTTTTGGTGACAGCCCAGCTAAACCTAACCTTCTTTTCACAACAATGCTTCTAGAGAACANCAGGGTATGTTGATCTGAAATTTTCCAACGCTGCACTATAGGAAAGGAAACAACCAAGCATTTAAGGTAGTGTTTAGATGCAATTTTCTCCTTTTTTATGGGAAGTAGCTGATCAGAACCTGCTATCAAAAGAAATTGTGGGTAAGCAAGAATATTTTTTATGCAAGTGTTTGTAGAAAACAACATGTCTTCTGTCTAAAGAATCCCTTAAGCTTTTAAGAAATCCTAGGCATTCAAGTCAGTCCCAATAAAGGCTAACCATTCATCTATAGGTCAAAAATGCGACCATGCATACCTTTAGAGACTCCTAGGTGCCAAAAATTAGACATTATCATCAATAATGAACTTTCGCTCACTACTAACTGCTTCCATCGGTTACCAAATCCACCTATTTTCTCAAGTAACTCAGTCAATGGTGTAGGTTTTTTTTTTATTTGCCCTAAATTTGCTTAAAAAATTTTCATAGTTATTGATAAAAAAAAGGTATAATTTGGTAGTTCCACTTTAAAGATGATTAAGTGCTCTTCTCAATTCTTAAAGTACGTATTCACTAATGAATGACATTGTGAAATCAACTTAGTTCTCCCATTGTATTTCCATCTCATATTTCATAATTATCTTGAATTCCTTTAAATCCCATCCTACAAGAACACGCATATCCATTTAAATCGCCAGTAGCAGATAGCATTTCCATATTAGGCATATGTTCTAATATAACAACAAGCCTTTATCCCACTAAGTGAGGTCGGCTGTATGAATCCTTTCTCCATTGTGTCCTATTGAGTGTCATTTTTTCATTTAATTATAATAATTTAAGATCATTTTTTATACAATATTGTCGGCCGTTTTAATTTTTGAAAAATNAATTAGGCATATGTTCTAATATAACAACAAGCCTTTATCCCACTAAGTGGGGTTGGCTGAATGAATCATTTCTCCATTGCGTCCTATTGAGTGTCATATTTTCATTTAATTATAATAATTTAAGATCATTTTTTATACAATATTGTCGGCCGTTTTAATTTTTGAAAAATATGATTTTTTTATAAAATATGAAAATAGTTTTTGATGTAAATATGATTTTTTGAAAGTAACATTTTAATTTAAAAATAGATGAGACCAAATGAGTCTCACATATTAAATAGTTTGAATGGATGAGCGCTATACCATAAGTACTACACTATCCAGAGGGATAAACATATCACTTGTCAGTAGGCTCAACGACCTAAACTAAGGAGTTTGTGACATCCGTTTGGTCTGCGAAATATTTTTATATGAGGCCAACAAGTTCCCCTNGCATATTAAATAGTTTGGATGAGCGCTATACCACAAGTGATACACTATCCAGAGGGATAAGCATACCACTTGTCAGTAGGCTCAACCACCTAAACTAAGGAGTTTGTGACATCCGTTTGGTCTGCGAAATATTTTTATATGAGGCCAACAAGTTCCCCTATATAATATAAAGATTAGATAGAATTTATTTTTTAGGGTTTCAAGTTCCCTATAGAGACAAGCCCCTATAGTTAATTACATCTTAAATGACCGGAGTCATTTAAGAAGACTCTCGATTAAGATCAGTAGTTTTACTTTCCAGCTTTTAAAGTTTAGGTTTCCAAGATTGGACACGGGAAAATCAAACGTGTGTGACTCAAATAAGAACTGTTATTTTAGGAGATCTAAAGGAGCGAAAAGTAGGGGATATCACAGATCTAGGGAAAACCTCGGTGACCTCCCAATCATCCTATTGTTTGACTTTATGTCTTTGAAGTGATGTTATTCAATGTTTAATCCTGCAATTTATTTTAGAATTTAGGACTTACATTCGCACGATATTTGATCGTGCAAATAGCCTAAAAAGATAGAAGGATTTACACCGTACCGGACGGTAACCTCGAAATCCTAAAAGTGTTAAGACTTATAATTGCACAATATGGTTGTGCAAAAGTCCTAAAGATAAGATGAGGGTTTACGCAGCGCTAGACAAACCACCTCGAAATCCTATGGGTTGTTATTTAAACTAAGGAAAGTGATTAGTGATATGAATTNCTAATATAAGGATTAAATAAAATTTATTTTTCCTGGGTTCCAAGTTTCCTATATAGGCAAGCCCCTATAGTTAATTACATCTTAAATGATCGGGGTCACTTAAGAAGACTCTCGATTAAGATCAGTGGTTTTACTTTTCAGATTTCAAAGTTTAGGTTTCCAAGATTGGACACAAAAAAATCAAACGGAAGTGGCTCAAATAGGAACAGTTATTTTAGGGAATCCAAAGGAGCGAAAAGTAGGGGATATCACAGATCCAGGGAGAACCCGGTAACCTCCCAACTATCCTATTATTTGACTTTATGTCTTTGAAGTGATGTTATTCAATGTTTAATCATGTAATTTACTTTAGGATTTAGGACTTACATTCGCACGATATTTGATCGTGCAAAGAGCCTAAAAAGATAGGAGGGTTTACACCGTACCGAACGGTAAACTCGAAATCCTAAAAGTGTTAGGACTTATAATTGCACAACAGAGTTGTGCAAAAATCCTAAAGATAAGATGAGGGTTTATGCTGCGCTAGGCAAACCACCTCTAAATCCTATGAGTTGTTATTTAAACTAAGAAAAGTGATTAGTGATATGAATTTGTTTTGACGTTGATCTTCTGAGTCTCCTCGTCGTGTTGTTCGCTCCAAGCTCCTCGTCGTGTTGTTCGCTCCAAGCTCCTCGTCGTAGCACCTTCGGGTTTGATACTAGCTTTAAAGGGTACATGTAATCATTAGGTTTTCTTACACTAAGGTATAGTGTGTAACAGAACAATAAAGCATGCAGTATAACAAGAAAAGAACAGTAGAATGTGCGACATAGAAGAGAAAGAACAGTACAGTATGCTGTGAAGTAAACGCTGTAATGTAAATCAAACTTGTATATCTGGGAGGTCTGCTCCTTTAAGCGAGCAAGTATAAACTGTATAAATAAAATAAACATTGCCTGAAAAATTCGAGAAAATCGGCAAATGACCCACGACGAAAAACTCGAGAAAAAATCGACAAATGACTCACGAAGGAAAACTCGAGAAAAATCGACAAATGATAATTCCAAGAAAATTATCAAAATCTCGGGAAGATCCCAGAAAAATGACCACGAGTGTTTTGCCTAAAACTTTCAATAAAACATACGAAAAATCCGAAAAGAGGGGACCGCGAGCACTCGGGTCGGGGCTAGGCTCAAATATAATATGACTGTACTTGATGGACATCAAAGGCTACTACTGGTCACCCGGATGTATAGAGCCCGCCACTCAACTAAAAGGGTGTCCTACTAAACCTAACTTAGGAGGGTACTCCTTAGCACAGTATTGGTAATCAACAAGTGGACAACCAAGTTGTAACACATTTAAATTTTATATTTTAGCATGCACATGGATTTCAAGCATACAAAAAAGAAGCATCAACTTTGTAGTAAAAATATTTTTATAAATATTGTATTTGTTCTTATCATGTTCTGTTCTTATGAGTTTTAAAAAATTATAATTATCCACAAGTCAATTACGCCGTCGGACGTAGGACCGCCAACAACCTAAGAAGGTACGGGTCCCTCGCTAGTCTTGTGTCGATGAATGATACTATCATCCTGCAATTTATCAGATCCCAGGATTGGATCCTGATGGTGTAGGATGAAATATCATTCTGCTCTACCACCAGTATGTCTTATCATCATCGCCCTAAGCCCCAAAACAAAACTGACTTACTTGCGACCTTGCTTGATGGTTTCATATATAGCAAAAGATTATATATGGACATTTATGTATCAGATGTAAGCACCGAAAATCGAACCAATAAGTAAGAAAAAAAGAAATAAAAATGGGAATGAGAGAGGAGCTAATCCACCCAAAAGATCGAAAAGAGGTGAATCAACCCTCAAAACTTGTAACGAAAAGATCTGAAAAGGAGGACCCAAAGTCCTTAAATCAATCCAAAAGGATATCATTTTCTCAAATTTTATAAATGGATTAGCCCAAGAAAGGTATCCCTTCCAAATCTTGTTTCGAACAGGTCAAAACAGGCCCGAATTAATGTGATAATTGTATAAACAACTCCACCACTACCTACATATTCACACACCCATGCCTTCGAATGCGGCATTTATATTATCCAAATTTTAATATCAAGGCTCCAAGTCCTTCCCAAATGACAATCTTATGAATTTTTTAAATCTTTTATAAATCTGATTCATATCAACCTTATGCTTTCTCAAAATGAAGTTGTAAGAGTCTTTCATATTTCACAAATCAAATAAAGGAAAATAATCCAGGGATGACAACTTCCTAAACTTTCAAAAATTATGTCAATATCAAAACCATTCAATTCCAACCTTAATCAAAAGCTTCTCATGTCAAGTAAACATGAAATCATCCAGATAAAACCATATAAATGCTCACGGCCAAGGGCAACAGAGAGGGGGCAGCCACCAGCCCAACTTATCTCATAGATAAATCACAAGGTGAGGCTCACGGCTAAGGCAGCAAGAAGAAGACCACAAGGGCAGCTACTACAAGGTAAGGTTCACGGCCAAGGCAGCAAGAAGAAGACCACAAGGGCAACTACTACAAGGTAAAGCTCACGAGTAGGGGCAGCAATTACAAGGAGCCAAAACCAAACCCCAAACCAATTTTTTTTAAAATTATTTGGAATAGATCTCCACATATATTCAAATAGGGGCAGCCAAGGGGAACTAAGACCGAGCCCAACAAAAGAGGATAAACATAGCCACATCTTAACCAAAATGAGCCTAACAGAGGGGCCAAATATAGACAATATTCGAAGTAAAACCTAACCCATAAAAAGAACCGAACCAAGCCAAATTCCAGGTGAAACCGAGTCTGATCTTAGGCAAAAAACGAACCAAACATAAGAATTAAATCGAACCCAGCAAAAGCACCATTCCAAGCCAAATAGAGCAGAATTCCAGCATTACCGAACCCATTAAATGGGTTAAAACAGAAAGAGAACATTCCATAGAAAATTCAGCTCAGTAAAGGAGCCAAATCGAGCCCACCAAAGGGGCAAAAACAGTACAAAATTTTCAGCGAAAATCCAACCCAGAAGGAGCCAAAACCGAGCCCGCCAAATTAAAAGAGAATATGTATGGTGCAAATATAAACAACCTCCCTAACTGTCATCACAAAACATGTAGGTTTACAATTTGTGATCTCATACAAACATGAAACAATCAATTACCCGATGATAGAGGGCTACACAAGCCAAAGCTAAGCAAGCAAGTGCAAAATCCTGTCTACGAGAAAAGGGGAATTTACATAAATAACACTAAATTCTTATGTATTTGCATATATTACACCTAAACTTTGCTTTTCGCATTTCTTCCACCTATGTCCTTCATATCACATGATAAAAAACCACCATGTCAGCTTCTTAAAAAAAATGAAATACAATTATGCATAAGTAGTGTGGCATATATGTAAATATTAAAGTTTAGGTGTTAGATAAGTAAATATAAAAGAGCTGTGTAATATGCAAGTAATTATCCAATAAAGAAGAAGCATTTCTCCAATTTCCATCCCAACCGACGCTGCAACAAATCAGCTTTCAATAAAAAAAAATCTAAGGCTTTTTCACATATATGAGAACATCTAAACTTTTCCCTTTCTCACATAACATTTTGCGCAACTCACTAAGGGATCAGAAGAGTTCATGCTTTCGAAGGTTGCTCAGTTAGCAGGATTTGAGCAAGGTTCATAAAGGAAAGAAGCTAAAATTTTCCCAACAGCAAGCAGTAAAATAATAGCGACAACTTCACCATGCCATTTGTTATCAGGATTTAAGCTAACTTTCAGGAAATGAAGAATGCATTAGAGATTTAGAAGGAAGGAAAAGAGAGGGTTATTTCGCCCAAACCTCGCCTACGGGACTTTCAAAAGGCCTTACACACGAGATGAACCAAACAAAAGAACCACCAGCCAAAGATGCAACCAGCAGGAAAACCGAATTAAAGAAAAATAACGAGCAAACAATCGGGCAGTACTTCTTCCTCTCCCCAGTTTCAACAACCAAAAATACTGCCTTAGGTAGAGATTTTATAGGTAAGAAAGGAAGATAGCACCACCTACCAACCCTAAGGTGGTCGAATCAGGCATTTAGGGAGGGAGAGAAGAGACATCGAGAAAAAGAAGCGTCGGACACGAGGCAGGCTCGTGAGTGGGGAGCTGCTCGGTCAGGCGGGGATCAAGGGGGCGAACCGCGAACGGGAGAAGAGGAGGGCGAGACATCTTGTGCGCGACCGAATGAGGAGACGATGGATCAAGCTCGGGAAAGAGAGGGGCGAGCCACGGGTCGCGCCTGCTAGGGCTTGTGATCGAAGCAGTAGACGCGCGAGAGCAACAGCTCCGCTCGGCCTGCGACTGGAAAGAAGTGAGGGAAGTTGCGTGAGCGGTTCAGGTGAAATAGGGTTTAAAATAAGGATTTTTTTTTATATTATATTATTTAAATATATTAATTCACGCGTGACTTATTTGTGCTCAGAATTCTAGCAAATGGAAGTCTTTTCTAGGTAATTTTGACGCTCTGAATGAGCCAGCGTTGTCTGTTTCGTCATCCGGTGTCATTTTGACGGTTTTATCAATTTGCACGCAATTTACACGTGTGTGGAATTATGACAATATGGGTGTCTTCCCTAGCTAAAATTAATATCTCAGACACGTTGGCGCAGTCCATTTCATCATCGGAGGTCCTCCAGAGAAGTTTGCATTTTCACCCATCCTTTAAGCTCAACTTTAGTCCGATCTTGTGCAACTTAGTGAATTTTGTGCATTTTGTGTATGTGATGATAAAGTCCTGAAGAAGTTTTTCCTAGGGCTTGAGATTCTATTGAGAACTTCTCCTTGAGTCTCCTCATGATAGTCATTAACCACTCGACCATACGACGATGGTTTTGAGATCATCAATGCGAGACATCACAAGCGAAAGAGGAAGTGGCTGGAATTTCTAAGGAGATGGATTCCAATACTAGTTTTCTAAGATAGTCAATAGGAACCCATAGAACTAGATCCTAGGATCTTAAGGAAAAGAGTAATAAACTCAAAATGAGGTTAACAGATATGCTCGGGTCTTTTTAGATCTACCTCTACTTTTCTTAACATCTACTCTCCTAACAGGATCATCAGATGGTTAACGTTTATGTGACCATATTATTTAAGAAAACTCTCTCAAATCTTCTCTGCCACTGGATGTAATAGTTCATCCATATTTTCTCAAAATAGATCTTTTTAAACTTACATTTAATCCCAACTTGCGGATCATAAGCACCATCTGTATTTATAATTTACTCGCTATTAATTAACCCACTAACAATCACCCTTTTATTAACCTGATTTACTTCAACGGTTTTATCTTTCAACACTCCATCAAAAACTATCACAAACAGAGTTCTATTATTAGCATGTAATAATTCATAATCATCCTCAATTTCATGTCAACTTTTCACTTAGTTTCTTGCATACAAACAATATAGGCGTTTACAAATTCACTATCTTTTCATTCAAATTCTCAAGTATAATGTAGCAAGTCTCCTCAGGGTTGAAGACCTAGTAAAAAAGCTTTGCCCACTTGTTGCCACCGTTGAGTCAACTTTAAATGTGTTACTACAAATCAAACCTAGGCTCCTTTCAATCACAACTCAGGTAAGCTGTAACGTGTCATTTTTTGGTGACAGCCCAGCTAAACCTAACCTTCTTTTCACAACAATGCTTCTAGAGAACAGCCTACTTGCAAACTTTAAATTTAGACTAATTTCATTAGTTTTGGCATAACCTATGTGATTGAATTCATTTGAATCTTCTGTATACATGAAACCAAAAATAATAATATTTCAACACGCACTCCTCTAGGAAATCTATCATATCAGACACAGATGGGTACCTGGAGAGGCCCCCTTCTTCAATCTCCCAGCATTTACAAGTGCCATCTCTCCCCTGACTAAACTCAAGAGCAAATTTTAAACTTAAGATTCAAAATCATTGAAAAAAATTTGACAAAAAAGGGGAACCAGAATGCTCGAATGCACCTCACGACCCTACTTCCAAGAGAGGGACTTGTCGCCACGCAGTACACACCAGCAGCACCGCTATGAGCCCTACAAAAAAAAGAAAAAAAAAAACCATCAGAACGCCGAACTGTAAGGAACCGAAAGAATTGAATATAATACCAAGTAGAAGTAAGTGTTCTGTGCTGCACCGTATCCCAAATTCTGAGCTCACCATCGGTTGCACTATGCCACCAAGAGATGGAATTAGGTTTTTTATTATTTTACTTTCTACGGAAGCAAAAACAATAAAATTTAGTGCAAGAATGAAGGGGAAACAAAATACCCTGTGAAAAGAAGCGGGCGGGAGTGATGGAAGCAAGCGTCCATGACGGAGGATCGGTGGCCGCGGAGGACCGCGATCGGGTCCGGAGGAGGGCGCTTCCCGCTCATACTTCCAGGACGCTGCAATCACGGAAGGACGGTGGAGCCGATCAACTGTTAGCTGAATTGATTTTATGAACATCCCTTACTAACTATAAATTAGGGTTTGTTTGCGCAACTTTAGCTGGTTGAATAAATCGTTATGAATCCTAAATAATAAGTTCAAAAAACTACACTAATTTGAAAAGTCTAACTTTAAATTAGGGTTTGTTTGCGCAACTTTAGCTGGTTGAATAAATCGTTATGAATCCTAAATAATAAGTTCAAAAAACTACACTAATTTGAAAAGTCTAGCCTTAATTTTCTAAGAATCATGGTATTTAAGATGTGTTTAAAGTGGTCGTGTGGTGCTGCACCGTAATTTTTTTTTTTGTTTGATAAAATTGAAATAGAATGTTTTTTCAAAAAACTGTAGCTAAAAGTTACATTTTGACAATGATTAAAACATCTTTTGAAACAATGTTGTGTTTGTCAAACCTCCAAAAACAAGCTGCGATCTAAAACGGCAAAAAATTATTATTCTTATGAAAGAAACTTCCGACGACATTTGTCTCCCGCTATTTAACAAAACAATTTTTTTTTTTTTGTAGAGGTTGACGTTTGCTCCAACTGAACATAAGTTTACCACATCCTCAAATGAAAACACAAGTGTGGTGTCTCTTAGAAAGTTGTGGTATAACATTTTTAAAAAAATTGTAATATTCATTATAGTTTTTTTAAAAAACAACTTATTCAACAAATTTATAGGTATTTCTTCAAACAACTGCAAATCTCCCAAACAGATCTTTTATCAGATCCGATGACAAAATATAGCTTTCAGCTGCAGTTTTTATAAAAAACAGATATAATACAGTTTGTTAAACATAAAAAACTACGGTGCAACACCGCCAACGCAATGCCATCCCAACCAAACGCACCCTTAAGTACAAGTTTGTATGTTAAAATTTAGGGGCAATAACATAGAGACCACTAAAAATTCATATTTACAAATCAACCAACCTCTATAACCAATTTTTCAAATTCTCCCTCAATTATCAATATTCATGTTAAGACTCCAACTCATATTTTCCATTTTTAATCAAATTCGAATGGTTTGATCGTGGCACGAGTGAATTCATTGGTTTGATAGTTCAAAACAATCACTTGCGTAATTACTTTATAAATATCAATGTTTCAGGTGGTATGTATGTAATTATCTCTAAAATTTATGGACATTACATACATAAGCCTAAACTTTACTTTTTATACCTCATAAAATTTTCATATCATATAAAAAATATCACTATCTTATAAAAACTTTCTAATGCATAAATAAGATAATATGTCTATTGTTGAATCCTTTTAAAACTTATTTGTGGATTCATATAATCTATGAGAGACCCTGTGAAGAAGATAGATGGAAGCTGAGGATTTCAAAGTGTGTCATTTTTCATGGTGGTGAGGAAGGGAAGAGAGTGTATGCCCTGGAGTCTCTCCCCTTCTCCTGCTTATTTACATCTTTCCAAATGTACTTGAGGCTATAAAGAATAAACATATGTTATATGCATGTCATGATCTACGTAACCTACGAAGACTCGTCATTAATAAGTTCCTGGGCCAAGACTTCATGTGGCCAATAAATAGGTATAGACAATAATGGAACTGAATTTCTTCTTGTTAACATTAAGGGCTGTTCAACGAGCTTGATAAATACGGTTGAGCTAGATCGAAGAGTTGTTATGCTCATGCAAGCTCNTGCATGGTATTTAAGATGTGTTTAAGGTGACCGCCTGGTGTGCACCGTTTTTTTTTTTTTTTGTTTGATAAAATTGAAATTGAGTGTTTTTTCAAAAAAACTGTAGCTAAAAATTACATTTTGACAATGATTAGAACATCTTTTGACACAATGTTGTGTTTGTCAAACCTCCGAAAACAAGCTGCGATCTAAAACGGCAAAAATTTATCATTCTTATGAAAGAAATTTCTGGCGACATTTGTCTCCCGCTATTTTACAAAACAATTTTTTTTGTAGAGGTTGACGTTTACTCCAACTGAACATAAGTTTACCACATCCTCAAACGAAGACACAAGTGTGGTGTCTGTTAGAAAGTTGTGTTATAACATTTTAAAAAAAAATTGTAATATTATTCACTATGGTTTTTTTTAAAAACAACTTATTCAGCAAATTTATAGGTATTTCTTCAAACAACTGCATATCCCCCAAACAAATCTTTTATCAGGTCCGATGACAAAACACAGCTTTCAGCTGCAGCTTTTTGAAAAACAGATATAATACAGTTTGTTAAACATAAAAAACTGCGGTGCAACACCGCCAACGCAATGCCACCCCAACCAAACGCTCCCTTAATTACAAGTTTGTATGTTAAAATTTAGGGGCAATAACATAGAGACCACCAAAAATTCATATTTACAAATCAACCAACCTCTATAACCAATTTTTTAAATTCTCTCTCAATTATCAAAATTCATGTTAAGACCCCAACTCATATTTTCCATTTTTATCAAATTCTAATGATTTGATCGTGGCACGAGTGAATTCATTGGTTTGATAGTTCAAAACAATCACTTGCATAATTACTTTATAAATATCAATGTTTCAGGTGATATGTATGTAATTATCTCTAAAATTTATGGACATTACATACATAAGCCTAAACTTTACTTTTTATATTTATACCTCATAAAATTTTCATACCATATCAAAAATATAAGTATCATATAAAAACATTCTAATGCATAAATAAGATGATATGTCTATTGTTGAATCCTTTTAATACTTATTTGTGGATTCATATAATCTATGAGAGATCTTGTGAAGAAGATAGATGGAAGCTGAGGATTTCAAAGTGTGTCATTTTTCATGGTGGTGAGAAAGGGAGAGAGTGTATGTCCTGGAGTCTCTCCCCTTCTCCTACTTATTTACATCTTTCCAAATGTGCTTGCTCTCATAAGGCTATAAAAAATAAACAAATGTTATATGCATGTCATGATCTACGTAACCTATGAAGACTCGTCATTAATAAGTTCCTAGGCCTGGACTTCATGTGGCCAATAAATAGGTATAGACAATAATGGAACTGAATTTCCTCTTGTTAACGTTAAGGGCTGTTCAACGAGCTTGATAAATACGGTTGAGCTAGATCGAAGAGTTGTTATGCTCATGCAAGCTCAATAAAAGAGCTCGAGGAGTGTGGACGAACTTAGCCGAAGCAACACACTTAAATACTCAGTCCGGCTGAGGTCAGTTGGAGTAACACAACTTTTTTAGAGTCAAGTCTGGTAGTTGTCACCTCCAAGGGTGCAGCTAGCATGTACAGCTAGTTAATTCGAGGTCAATATTCTGAATGTGTGGTAAATATGCTCAATCCTCCATGCCCAAAAAGACTCANGCGAACTTAGCCGAAGCAACACACTTAAATACTCAATCCGGCTGAGGTCAGTTGGAGTAACACATAACTTTTTTAGAGTCAAGTCTGATAGTTGTCACCTCCAAGGGTGCAGCTAGCATGTACGGCTAGTTAATTCGAGGTCAATATTCTGAATGTGTGGTAAATATGCTCAATCCTCCATGCCCAAAAAGACTCATTTGGCCGCAAATGAACCGAGCCGAGTTGAGTAGGACTTTGTTCAAGATTGAGATTGCATACAAAATCTTAGTTTGAGCTCAAATCATGCTTTTAGTGTTGTGTTCAAGCTTAAGCTTGATTATTAAATTCGAGCCTGAACTCTAATTGATCTTTTGTGTTTATGTTCAAGCCTAGTTCCTATTTGAACTTGATTCTTTTTTGTTTCATGTGATGATAGTCAAGTCATTATCGAACAAATTAATGAGTAAATTATGGAGTCACTTAATTTCAATCTAAATAATATTTACTAATAAAATTAAAATTAGTGTTATCATATTATTTTTTTTAGGTCAAATAAGACTTGTCGAAAAAAATAATTAGCAAGATGGTTGAGCTATTTATTTTCTAGTCAAATGAACTTTATCGAGCTTATAAATGAGTTACTTGTTGAACTTACAAAAATAAAAGAGCTTTTAAATGAATACCTAAAATAAGCATATAAATACGTAAAATAAATGTCTGCTAAACAAATAAGTCATTATCTTATTTTATATACTCTAAATTAAACTTTAATTTAATCTAATCTAAATGAATTTTAAATAAATGTTAATTGAGTTTTGATATGTGCTAGAAAATTCACAGTGACAAAGTAAATAATCATCGTCTTAGTGCAGAACAGAAATCCAGGGCACACTCAGATAGAATAAATTCTTATGTGGAAAACACAAAAAGGAAAAAACCACGTGGTCTTGCCCAGTTGAAATAATTCACTATACACTTTTGTGCATACGTGTCTACTCTTTTCTTGAATTGGGGAAGATAGGGTTACAAAGATAATCATTGTGAATGTACAATCGTGGTTCGTTAATAGTAGTTGTAGTTTTGTTGTACTGAATGTATTTCTCAATGAAAGTAGAATGTAAGAGTTGCAGTTGGTTTTTATGGAGGCAGTACTCTACTTTAAATGTTGTAGACGGTGGTCGTGATGTCAGCTTGTCTTATAGACAGTAGTTTCATGGTAGTAGTTAGTCTTGTGAGATGCAGATGTTTGTTTCAGGAGTGTCTGTTAACCATTGAGAACGTAGAAGGAAGCCGCAGAATTTGTAGGCCAAGTAGCTTGTTATTGGTTACATGAGTTGTAGTGGTGAGCTGTGACAATGTCCGTAGAGCATAGGGGTCAGAGTATGGAGTTACGCGAGCTATAAACCACTCATCCCTTTGTTCCATGGGTGGGAAGGGGTTGCGCAATTTCTTGGGTTACAATGTATGTGTGTAAAAGGAATTATTGCTTCATGGTCAGGAGCATGCGGTGGTGGTGGATCAAGGTGGCGATGAATGAAGACCGCAGCAAAGGTCGAGGGCGACAGCGGTTAAAAGAGGCAGCAATGAATGTGGCCAGAGGCGGTGGTGACTGCAGTTGGTTGGAGGCGGTGATGATAGCTGGAGGTATTGAGGCAACCTTAGACAACAACGATTGGAAGGCGGCTACGGCCAGAAGGTGGTGGCGGATGGAAGGCATCGACTTGAGATGACAGCGACATCCTAAGGCAGTGGAGACCAGAGGATGGAGGTAGCCAAAGGTGGGGATGATTGAAAGAGGCGACGACGACCTTGGACGGTAATGGTCATAAGGCGACAGTGGCAGCTTGAGGATTACGACAGCCGAAAGGTGGCAATGAACGGAAGGAGGTCGCGACGACCGGAGACAGCGTCTGTCAGAAGGTAGTGGCAGTCGGAGGCGACAATGACTGGAAGGCCGAGGCGAGCAGATGCGGGAGGAGGCAGTCAGAGGGCCACGATTAGAGGCAAGATGACCTAAAGGCAGAGACTGTTGAAATGAGATGATGACCGGTGATGGGGACAGTCATAAGATGTCAGTGGTAGCCTGAGACGGTGGCGATCGAAGGTCGGAGGCGGCCGGAGGCCGCCGAAGGCGTCCAAAAAGTAGCGGTGGCGACCAAGATTCTCTCATGAGAGGCTCGGAGCTTTATTTATAGGGTCTAAATTACAAGTAAGGCAGAAATCCAAAACATTATTGATCAAATGGTTGAGAGAAACCTTTCAGGTTGGATGACATTTAATGGTTGTTTGACTGTCTTAATGATGTCAGAATTAAGTGATCCTGTGCTCGTTGGATACGTCTTATTGAGGTACTCATTTTGATTAAAGAATACCATATTTGACATTCCTTTGACCTACCAATTATGTTTGGGAAGCTTCCAAAAGTGGTTTTTTGGCTTGATATGGGCTTGATCCGAGTTGAATCGAACCAATCTTGATGTCATTAAGTTCATCTTGTCAAGTCGGTCAATTTGACTATAAGTTAACTTAAATTGGACTTTTGGATGACCTTTTATCAAATTTTGAATGTTTTTCGCTAAAAAAATGTCCTCGAGATCTGTGTCATACCTCAACATTCATGCCACATTAAGGAAATTTATTTGTGTGTATCAGTTGCCCCACTATTTTTTTGGTGAGACCAGTTTCATTGCTTGAAAATAACAATATCATACAAATCTAAGTTTTATGTAATTATAACATGTGATAAGTATATTTAATGTTCATATATAAGTATAAAAGAAATAGTGGCATAGTGGACTGCCATCTGATGTGTGAGAGGATAGTGGGGGATGGTGGAGGTTCAAATCGTTGTCATGACAAATATTATGCGTTCTCGTTGCTTGGCCACAACTGGCGAGCAAAGTTAGGTCGAGGTGTGGGCTGGTTCGGGCCTTTGGTGGCCCAGGAGAACTGAGTATATTTAATATTCATATATAAGTATAAAAGAAATAATGGTATAGTGGACTGCCATCTGATGTGTGAGAGGATAGTGGGGGATGGTAGAGGTTCAAATCGTTCTCATGACAAATATTGTGTGTTCTCGTTGGTTGGCCATAACTGGCGGGCAAAGTTGGGTCAAGGTGTGGGATGGTTCGGGCCTTGGGTGGCCCAAGAGAACTGAGGGTTGTGATGAGGCAGTTCGATCTAGTGTCCTAGGTTAAGGGCTCGTTTGGGGTGGATTATTTGTCGCGACACACTTTGAAATACATTGTCTATTGTTTAGAAAGTGCAGTGTGATTACTTCTCAGGATTAATCTAGAGGGAACGTGGCCACGAGTTCAACCGTGCAGCTCGTGTTTCTTCATTGTATTGTGATGTGGCTACCCTCGTGTTACCCCACTGCCTCTTTCTCTCTAGCGAGTCTTGCCCTAATGTCCTCCTCTCTCTCGTGATCCTCACGGGGCTGTCTCTCTAGCAATTCTTGCCCAAAATCCCCTCTCTCTCTCTCTCTCGTGATTCTTATAAAATACGGTGTTGCCCTTTCTCTCTCGCTGATTAACTATTGTAGTGAGTTCTCCTCTAGTCCTCTCCCTCTCCTCTCTGTTGTTGTGAGCTCCTCTTCCTTTACCTTGACCTCGCGTAAATGATGAAGAATATCAGCCGTGGCACCAAGATCATCTGGTTGAGCACAAATTGAAGAGTGTTAGTCGTGGCGTCAATATTGCCCGATTGAGCACAAATTGAAGATCGACATACCATAGTGCCAAGATCGTTTGGCCTCACCTAAATGTTGAAGAGAGCCGGTCGTGGCACCAAGATAGCCCGACTGAGCAAAAACTAAAGACTTATTGATCGTGGCTCGAAGATTGTCCGACCTTGCCTAAATGTTGAAGAATGTTATTCGTGGCACTGTGATCACCCAATTGAGCACCAATTGAAAACCGGTAAACTGCGGCACCAAAGTTTCCCGACCCAGCCTGAACATAGGTGACTACTAGCCGTGACACCATGATCGCCTAACTTAGCTCAAATTAAAAAAAATCAATAAGACTATAGTGGTGTCATAACCCAGTCTGACAGGTTAAATGATTCGGTCAAGAGCTTAGTTAAAGGATAACTAGTCACAACGCAAAACCATTTGTTCAGGTCCAAATATTATTCCAGTTGGGGAAGTGCAACCCAGTTAAACATAAAATAAAACTACACGAAGATGGATAAGATGCGAGAAGAATTTCCATTGATTTCTTTATATATATATATATA
>JXCR01070350.1:176662-200836 GCA_002079205.1 Phalaenopsis hybrid cultivar
TTTAGCATAATATATATATATATATATATATATATATATATATATAGGGTTTTTGTGTACAAGAATACCCGTCATCCCAGCATGATCGGATGATGTCAGAAATTCTTCCAAACAATGGAAATAAAAACAACAAATATATACAAGAACTTAAATAGTTGCAGTTCTATCTTTGTTGTCGGTTATGTCTCCTCCTGGCTTGTTCGCCTCCTCTTTAGCAAAATCCATGAAGAGAGAGAGGCTAACTTGTCCATGTAGCCCCACTTTGAGTCCACAAAACCGGACTTCATGAAATGCTCAGCAGCAATAGAGAGACCTACCTAGATCTAGTTCTAGAGCNGATGTCCAAAATTCTTCCAAACAATGGAAATAAAAACAACAAATATATACAAGAACTTAACAGTTGCAGTTATATCTTTGTTGTCAGTTATATCTCCTCCTGGCTTGTCCGCCTCCTCTTTAGCAGAATCCATGAAGAGATAGAGGCTAACTTGTCCATGTAGCCCCACTCCGAGTCCACAAAACCGGACTTCATGAAATGCTCAGCAGCAATAGAGAGACCTACCTAGATCTAGTTCTAGAGCTCCACCATGTGGTCACCTCTCAAGTTCATTTTTGACACCTAGGCTTCCAACTCTTTGTTCTAGGCAGTCAATGCGGCAATGGTTTGTTTGTATTCCACAGCCTTAGCCTCCCGCGCCTGGGTCGAATCTTTTAATTTTTTTTGTAGACACAGAAACTTCAATTCTGCCTTTCTTTTACCCTTAGATATNATCATTTTTGACACCTAGGCTTCCAACTCTTTGTTCTAGGCAGTCAATGTGGCAATTGTTTGTTTGTATTCCATAGCCTTAGCCTCCCGTGTCTGGGTCGAATCTTTTAATTTTTTTTGTAGACACAGAAACTTCAATTCTGCCTTTCTTTTACCCTTAGATATTTTGATCACCATATGGCTCGTGCATTTCCTTTTCCATTCCTCATGCATCAAGGCTTTTGCCTAGTAGTGGGAGGCATAGAGGATCAAGGTGTTGCAATGGTCAAAAGTCTCGTATAAGTTTGAGTGGATCAAACCCGCCAAGACTGAGTTCAGACTGTCTCACCTCATCACTTATGTTAGGTAACCAAGGTGGTTGGAAGGATAGTGAACCAATCCTGTTGGGTGTTCACCATCAAAAACCTCCCCCCGAGCTTCCGTAGATGTTACTAGAGTCGTTCAACCAGGTGATCTACCTTAGAGTCATTTTCTCATCTTTTCATGAGCGGTGGGGGCGGTGATGATTCCTCCTCTACAGGGAATCGTTTTATCATAAGCTTATCCACTCTATTCATTTTAGCATAGAGATGAGAGACAAAAAAATTCCTCTTGGACGACAATCAATTCAACCTTCAAAGAAGTAACTTTCTCTTGAAGAGGTGCTTCTTGAGTTTGGAACACGTCTAACTCCTTCTCCAGCTACTTTAACTGCGCGTCACAAAGGAAGATGCCCTCATGAGGAAGCAAAACCTGAGCCAGAATAGATGGTCCTGGAATGTTGGTCGCCTCTGCTAGGCTCACTAATTCATAGCAAGGCGGCCCTCCAGAGTGCACATAATTCTCAGCGGATCCAAAATCCACCACAATTTTGATTTCTGAAGCCCCTTGCTTGACATGGGCAATAGTCTTAGTCCCCTTGCTTGAGGACGGATCCATCACCCGATCCAGGTCAAAAGTAATGCAGGAGAACGTTTCTCCTACGACCTCCTTTCCCATTGGCGGATGTTGGGGGACAGTCTGAGAGGCACGAGACACCGAAGGACTAGGAGCAACTCCCTTCTCATCCATCGAATGTACTCCCAGAAGAAAAAGGTCATCGAAAAGTTCTTGACTCAATCTGTCCTTCAACTCTAGAAAAGTCGGAGGAAGAGCTGTTTGGCCTGTCTGATTGTCTTCCAGATTGTTCCTATTCATCACACATAGTTTCTTCATTAGGAAGCTACCCTATGACATCAAAGAACCTTCTGTAGAGCGATCGTTATTCGATTCAAAAGACCCTATTTCAACCACAGTGTTGGGAGCCCTCGCCTCAGGCACAACGCGTGTCCTAGGTCGCTTGATCGTTGAACCAGATCTCACCCTCTTCTTCATAGCTAGGAACATCAAAGCTCGAGCCTCTCGCCAACAGACTTTGAAAACATTCCCCCTTCCATACTCATCAATACTAAGGAAATAAGAGGTGAACTTTAAATAACACTCAAAATATAAGTACCCACACTACATTTACCACAACCTTGACACAAAATTCAAGAAGAGATTAATTATTGTGCACTAAATAGCCATGAATGTCATAACTTCTTTAAAATTTAGATTCTATTTTTTTTATCACAGTTGCCACTATTAACGAGCAAGAGAATCGGGGAACTATAATTTGTACATCGAAATATGTCTGCACAAATCGTAAAGACATCTAGTGGATGGCGCGGGAGGTGACATGGCCCAGCTGAATAAACCTAAGAAACCCAGGACCGCACGTTCAGTCATCTACTCCCACACACTAGGAAGGCGACACATCTCAAATGGATGAGGGGTAAATCAAGAAAGTGAAAAAGATCCTCCAGCACTAAGACAATGGATGTGGACCTTCAACAAAGAGCCACCCTGACTCGTGGTCCCCGACCACACCCATGAGTTTTATGGGCAATATTCATGCATGGACTAAAATACCCCGGTCGGGGTATAACGAGTAAATGTATAAAGCCAATTCTTTTAAAAAGGGGGCCCATTTATTGGATAAATGTGACGAAAATTTTCCGTTTATTACAATCATTTCTCTCCCCCTCTCTCTACCATCATTCAAGTGTTCTATTCCTTAGATAAGTCTCAATTTAGAAATAACAATATATATATATTAATGTCTAATTTTATTTAATAAATATAGTTCAAAATTAGAAAAAGAAAAATTATTTATGATCTCATCCTACGTTTAAGCATCATGAGTTTTCCTATAGAATTATTTATTTTTTTGCAAAATAAAATCTCATATATATATATATATATATATATATATATATATATATATATATATATATATATATNGTCTAACCTTAATTTTCTAAGAACGCACCGCAATTTTTTTTTTTTTTGATAAAATTGTAATTGAGTGTTTTTGTTTAAAACATAGCTAAAAGTTACATTTTGACAATGATTAAAACATCTTTTGAAACAATGTCAACGTTCGTTAGATTTCTTTTTTTAATATTGTGTTTGTCAAACCTCCGAAACGAGTTGCGATCTAAAACGGCAAAAAATTATCATTCTTATGAAAGAAATTTATGGGGACATTTGTCTCCCGCTATTTTACAAAACAATTTTTTTTTTTTTTGTAGAGGTTGACGTTTGGTCCAACTGAACATAAGTTTACCACATCCTCAAACAAAAACACAAAGTGTGATGTCTGTTAGAAAATTGTGGTATAACATTTAAAAACAAATTGTAATACTCACCGTATTTTTTTTAAAAAACAACTTATTCAACAAATTTATTGGTGTTTCTTCGAACAACTGCAAATCCCCCAAACAGATCTTTTATCTGATGCAAAACACAGCTTTCACCTGTAGTTTTTTGAAAAAACAGATATAATATAGTTTGTTAAACATAAAAAACTACGGTGCAGCACCGCCAACACAATTCAACCACCCCAACCAAACGCACCCTTAATTACAAGTTTGTATGTTAAAATTTAGGGGCAATAACATAGAGACCACCAAAAATTCATATTTACAAATCAACCAACCTCTTTAACCAATTTTTCAAATTCTCCTTCAATTATCAAAATTCATGTTAAGACCCCAACCCATATTTTCCATTTTTATCAAATTCTAATGGTTTGATCGTGGCACGAGTGAATTCATCAGTTTGATAGTTCAAAACAATCACCTAGGTAAATATCAATGTTTCAGGTGGTACGTATTTAATTATCTCTAAAACTTATGAAAATTACATACATAAGCCTAAACTTTACTTTTTATATTTATACCACATAAAATTTTCATATCATATCAAAAATATCACTATCTTACAAAAACTTTTTAATGCATAAATAAGATAATATGTCTATTGTTGAATCCTCTTAAAACTTATATGTGGATTCATACAATCTATGAGAGACCTTGTGAAGAGGATAGATGGAAGCTGAGGATTTCAAAGTGTGTGTCAGTTTTTATGGTGGTGAGGAAGGGAAGAGAGTGTATGTCCTCTAGTCTCTCCCCTTCTCCCGCTTATTTACATCTTTCCAAATGTACTTGCTCTCATAAGGCTATAAAGAATAAACAAATGTTATATGCATGTCATGATCTACATAACCTATGAAGACTCGTCATTGATAAGTTCCTAGGCATGGACTTCATGTGGCCAATAAATAGGCATGGACAATAATGGAACTGAATTTCCTTCTTGTTATCGTTAAGTGTTGTTCAACGAGCTTGATAAATACAGTTAAGCTAGATCGAAGAGCTGTTGTGCTCATGCAAGCTCAAGAAAAGAGCTATAGGAGTGTGAGAGAACTTAGCCGAAGCAGCACACTTAAATACTCAGTCCGGGTGAGGTCAGTTGGAGGAACACATAACTTTTTTAGAGTCAAGTCTGGTAGTTGTCACCTCAAAGGGTGTAGCTAGTGTGTACGGCTAGTCAATTCGAGGTCAATACTCTGAATGTGTGGTAAATGTGCTCAATTGAAATTATCCACTATGTATTTTTGCACATATGGGTCTACTCTTCTCTTAAATTGGGGAAGATGGGGTTACAAAGATAATCATTGTAAAAGTACAATTGTAGTTCGTTGATAGTAGTTGTAGTCTTGTTATACTGAATGTATTTCACAATGAAAGTAGAATGCAAGAGTCGTAGTCTGTTGTTATGGAGGCAACAGTCTGCCTTAAATTTTGTAGACGGTGGTCATAATGTAAGCTTGTCTTATAGACAGTAGTTCCATGGTAGTAGTTGGTCTTGTGAGATGCAGATGATTGTTTTAGGAGCGTCAGTTGGTCATTGAGAACGTATTAGGAAGTCGTAGGATTTTTAAGCCAAGTAGGTTGTTATTGGTCACATGAGTTGTAGTGGTGAGCTGCGACGATGTCCGTAGATCGTAGAGGTCAGAGTATGGAGTTACACGAGCTATAAACCGCTTATCCCTTTGTTCCACGGGTCGGAAGGGGTTGCACAGTTTTTTGGGCTACAATGTCTGTGTTTAAAAGAAATTGTTGATTCATGGTCAGGAGCATGCAATACTAGTGGATCAAGGTGGCGATGAATGAAAACTGCAGCGGAGGTCCAGGTCGACAACGGTTGAAAGGCAGCAATGAATGTGGCCAAAGGCAGTGGTGACTACAGCTAGTTGGAGGCAGCGATGATAGCTGGAGGTATTGAGGCGGCCTTAGACAATAACGGTTAGAAGGCAGTTGCGGCCAGAAGGTGATGGCGGATGGAAGGCATCGACCTGAGATGGCAGCGACTTCCTAAGACTGTAAAGGCCGGAGGAGGTAGCCAGAGCCGAAGATGATTGAAAGAGGCGGCGCAACATTGAACTGTAACGGTCGTAAGGCGGCAGTGGCAGCTTGAGGATTAAGATAGCACAAAGGTGGCGATGGATGGAAGGAGGTGGCGGCGACCGGAGATAGCGAATGTCAGAAGGTAGTGGTAGTCGGATAAGAGCAAAGACAAGCGGATGCTACCGGAGAGCGATGACTGGAGGCGGGATGACCTAAAGGCAGAGACTGTCGAAAGGAAAAGATGATCAGAGATGGTGGCAGACATAAGGAGTCAGCAGTGGCCTGAGACTGCGATCTAAGGGCGGAGGCAGGCGGAAGTGACTGAAGGCGACCAAAAAGCAGCGGTGGCGACCAAGACTCTCTCATGAGAGGCTCAGGGCTTTATTTATAGAGTCTAAATTGCAAATAAGGTAGAAATTCAAAACATTTTTTATTGAATGGTTGAGAGAGATCTCCCATATGGACGACATTTGATGGTTGTTTGATTGTCTTAATGATGTCAGAATTAAGTGATTTTGTGCTCACTAGATTTGTCTCATTGAGGTGCTCATTTTGATTAAAGCATGTCATATTCGACATTCCTTTGACCTACCAATTATGCTTGGGAGGCATACAGAGGTGGTTTTTTGGCTTGATATGGGCTTGATCCGAGTTGGATCGAACCAATTTTGATGTCATTAAGTTTATCTTGTCAAGTCGGTCAGTTTGACTACAAACTAGCTTAAATTGAACTTTTGGATGACCTTTTATCAAATTTTGATTGTTTCTCGCTCAAAAATTTGCCTCGAGATTTGTGTCATGTCACAACATTCATGCCACATCAAGGAAATTTATTTGTGACGTATCAGTTGCCCTCCTATTTTTTGGTGAGACCAGCTTCATTGCTTGAAAATAACAAAATCATATAAATCTAAGTTTTTTTTTGTGATTATAACATGTGATAAGTATATTTAATGTTCATATATAAGTATAAAAGAAATAGAGGCATAGTGGACTACCATCTGATGTGTGAGAGGATAGTGGGGGATGATAGAGGTTCAATTTGTCCTCATGACAAATGTTGTGTTTTCTCATTGCTTGGCCACAACTGGCGGGCAAAGTCGGGTCGAGGTGTGGGCTGGTTCGGGCCTTGGGTGGCCCAGGAGAACTGAGGGTTGTGATGAGGCAGTTCGATCTAGTGGCCTAGGTTAAGGTCCCGTTTGGGGCAGATTATTTGTTGCGACGCACTATGAAATACTGAGTCTATTGTTTGGAAAGTGCAGTGCGACTACTTCTCATGATTAATCGGGAAGGAACGTCAACCCTACAGCTCACGTTCCTTCGTTATGTTACGATGTGGCTACCTTCATGTTACCCCACTGCCTCTTTCTCTCTAGCGAGTCTTACCCTAACGTCCTCCTATCTCTCGTGATCCTCAGAGATTGTCTCTCTAGCTATTCTTGCCCAAACTCCCCCCTCTCTCTCTCGTGATTCTTACAAATATGGTGCTGCCTATTTCTATTTCTATCTTGCTGATTAACTATTGCGATGAGTTCTCCTCTCCCTCTCATCTCTCTTGTTGTGAGTTCTCCTCTCCCTTTTAGCCTGACCTCACATAAATGATGAAGATTGTCAGTCGTGGCACCAAGATCACCTGGCTGAGCACAAATTGAATAGCGTTAGCCGTGGCGTCAAGATCGCCCGATTGAGCACAATTTGAAGATTGACATACCATAGTGCCAAGATCGACTGGCCTCACCTAAATGTTTAAGACAACATGTCGTGGCACCAAGATCGCTCGACTGAGCATAAACTGAAGACCGATTGATCATGGTGCCAAGATCGTCTGACCTTGCTTAAATGCAGAAGAATTTTATTCGTGGCACCATGATCACCCTTTTGAGCACAAATTGAAGACTGGTAAACTGCAACACCAAAGTTTCCCGACCCAGCCTGAACGTAGGTGACTACTAGCCGTGACAATGGGGTCGCCAGCTTAGCGCAAATTAAAAAATTGATAAGACCATAGTGGTGTCTTAACCCAATCCGACAGGTGAAATAATTCAGTCAAGAGCTCTAATAATGGATAACTAGTCACAACGCAAAACCATTCGTTCAGGTCCAAAAATTATTTCGGTTGGGGAAGTGCAACCCAGTTAAACATAAAATACAAACAAAACGAAGAATGGATAAGATGCGAGAAGAATTTCCATTGATTTCTGTATATATATATATATATATATATACATATATATATATATATATATATATATATATATACATANGCTCGAGTTCGGCTTGTTAAAACTCAGCTCATTAATGAACTCACAAGCTGAGTTTATCAACCCACAAGCTCAAGCTAGAGGTCAAACTTGAGCTCGTTTATTAAATGAGCTCGAGCTCGAGCTTATCCCTACTCGGCTTGTTGACTCGTGAGCCAGCTTGATTAGCCTACAACGAGTCATTTTGATTTGTTTTCAGGTGAGTTATTGTTGTTGTTGTCGCTGCATCCTCCTCATCCTCCAACCACCAATATTTCCTAGGGTGAGCTCATGTAAAATTTGAGTTTTTAGTTCGAGGTAGCTGGCTTGCGAGTCTGCTGCTACCACTACGAGCTGACTTGAGCTCATAATTTGGCAAACAAAGGGAGATAGATAATGGCATGGCTCGAGATTGACTCGACCTATTTACACCCATACACAGGACAATAAAAGGACTGTGATGCCCTAAATTTGTGATTGTATCTTTAAAGTTATAAGGAAAAAAATATGTAATTACTAAATATTTCTTATAAATTTATATATCTAGTTGCACATAAAAAATATGTCAGCATGAAACTCAAAGAAATCAGATAGTCGATAGAGAATATGACGTGGCGGTCCGGAACCGACCATGATCTGATCTAGGATCCTTATGTATCCGGTCGGCTCTTGCAATCTAAGAGAAAAATAACCCCGAGACGAACGAAACTCGATCATCTTCTCAAAGTGTTACCAGCACTAGCCTCACACGAACAAATCCGCTAGCATTCTTCAACTAGGCTGGGTGGATGGTAAGAGCCGTTAGGGCTGTCAAAAGCTCGTTGTTTTCGAACAGCTCATGTTTCGTTCGTTAAGTAGTTTGTGTTTGACCCGTTCGTCAAGTAAAAATGTCAAACAAGCCAAATTTTTTAAGTTCAATTTATAAACGAGCACAACACAAACAACCCAATGTTCGCTTGTGCTAGATTATATATATTATTTATATAATAATATATTATATACATTTATATCAAAGTTTAAATCATAAGAACAAGTGTAGTCATATGATTTTACATCATCTATTACACAAAATTTGTTCAAGTTCGAAATCAACATCTTACATCTATTTTTTTAATTAATTTTAACGAGTTGATTTCGAGCACAACATAAACAAGAATATTTAAATCGAGTCGAACACAAACACACTGTTCATGAGCCAAATTCGAACATGAGTTGATTTCAAACGCGAGTAATTTCGAAATAGTCGAACATGAACCAAGCCTGAGTTAGCTCAAAGCTTGTCTTGTTTACAACCTTAAGATCCGCTCGGATCCGAAGCAGTAGGTCGGGACCTTTCGGTCCATCCTTCGACCATAGTGGCCCGGGTCATGACCCAGTTGGTCATTCTCTCAGGCTCCCGACGAATAGCTGCCTAGTTCAAAATTCGACCGGACGCCATCCCAGGCTTCCAACCCTATAATTATGTATTAACCAAAACACCACCTGTTGTACCTACTTTACTAGGGGTATATAATGTAATCTTACAATCTTTATTCATATAAATAGAGATTTATTTTATAAATAAATATTATGTGATTTGACTGTTCATCACTGTGCTCTCTCTACTCATATTTACATTTATAACATGTTGATCCTATAAATCATTTACTCCTAAAAAAGATGCAATTGGCTTTTAAATAATTTTGGAAAGGTGTTATTTTTTATGTAATTATTGTGATTTGAGCGTTCAGAATGTAAATATTAATGAGCAGGCGTTGGATATATAAATACATAAGATGGTGTGGTACCTATGTAATATGATATTTTACTGTTTAAATAAATCAGTTTTTTTATATTTTAAAATTAAGATTTAGATAAATCATCTATTTTTTTTCCTGGTCATCTGGTGCAATTTCAAAATCATTCTATTGTATTTTGCATCTTTTTTCTGAATTTTAGGGTTCATTTCGGGGCAGTTTGTGAATTTCATGATAAGCTGTTTATCCTGAAACACGGCCCGCAGGCCGGTCGCGGGGGTCGACTCGCGGCCTGCGTTTAGTGTAAAAACTCAAACGCAATTACGGATAAGCTGGCGAAACGCGCGAACCAAACGGTACGACGACATTTTTAAAACGCCGACGACGTTTTTAAAACGCCGCCCACACTTATAAGCTGTCCCAAACAGACCCGTAATAATATATTTTATGTTTTAATATCTAACATTTCCAAATATCCGCATGAAAAAAAAAATTAAACATGTAAATCCTTTATTTTAAAATAAAATTTATGCTTGGAATTTAAAAATCTGCCCTAACCATTTTGAAAATCCTCAAAATTTATTTTGGACCCTGAATTCGCTTGCAAATTATCAATCTTTTTTATCTCTTTTATGTTGTGATTGCTTTACGGTGAGATTAGGGATGATATGAATAAAACATATGACACAATAACACCATATGAATTTGAGAAAACAACAGGTTCAGGTTGACCAGTTAATTCATAATCTGCTTTTTATTAACCTGAATATGAGATTAATGATCTGTTTGGGGTGGTAGTACGACATCAAACCACAATTTTGTTTGTTTCGATAAACCGTGTTTTGATATCTTTTTCAAAAAAACTATCTTCGAAATCTGTGTTTTTTAATCGGTCTTGGCTAGATGCTGTGGTAGCTTTCTAGCTGATCTGATTTTTTTTTAAAATTGTAATAGCTTTGAACATCAAATTATTTTTTAGCAGTTTCACTATTATTTTTTAATAAGCTACAACTACCTCAGATAGACCCCAACTTAAAATTAACCCGATAATATATATCCTCTCCTTAAAATTGTGATGATAAATTCTTATTGCAGCTTGAGCAGTTGTGAAACAAAATGGATTGTTAACATCTTTCATTCAACTATTCTAAAATTACAACTCTCATTTTTAGGCACTCATTTCTTAGTACATGGCGCGGGTCCTGTTGAGGAAGGTAGAGACCCGGTCCACTTCCTATTACGACAGATTTTTTGATAAATTGATTCTAATTTATCTGCTCTTAATTCTTNAATCTATTTTTCTGTTCATCTAGTGCAATTTCAAAATCATTCTATTGTATTTTGCATCTTTTTTTTGAATTTTAGGATCCCTTTGAGGCAGCTTGCGAATTTCAGAATAAGCTGTTTATCCTAAAACGCGGCCCACGGGGTTGACTCGCGGCTTGCGTTTCGTGTAAAAATCCAAACGCAGTTTCGGATAAGCTCGCGAAACGCGCGAACCAAACGGTACGGTGACGTTTTGAAAACGCCGTCTGCACTTATAAGCTGCCCTAAACAGACCCTTAATCATATATTTTATGTTTTAATATCTACCATTTCAAAATATCCGCATGAAAAAAAAATTAAACATGTAAATCCTTTATTTTAAGATAAATTTTATGCTTGGAATTTAAAACACTGCCCTAATCCATTTTGAAAATCCTCAAAATTTATCTTGGAACCTGAATTCGCTTGCAAATTATCAATATTTTTTTATCTCTTTTATGTTATGATTGCTTTAGGGTGACATTAGGAATGTTATGTTTTATTACATAGGTACCACACATATATTTTAATTATGTGTGGTACCTATGTAATAAAACATATGACAGAATAACACCATATGAATTTGAGAAAACATCAGGTTCTGATTGACCAGTTAATTCATAATCTGCTTTTTATTAACATGAATATGAGATTAAGGGTCCTTTTGGGATGACAGTGTGATATCGCACCACAATTTTATCTATTTGGATAAACTGCATTTTGATATCTTTTTCAAAAAGCTACCGTTGAAATCTGTGTTTTTCAATCGGTCTTGAATAGATGGGGCGGTAGCTTTCTAGCTGGCATGCCTTCTTCTTTTTTTAATTGTAATAACACAACAACTTTTTAAACATCATATTATTTTTCAGTAGTTTCACTATTATTTTTTGATAAGCTGCAACTGCCTCAAATAGACCCCAACTTAAAATTAACTCGATAATATATATCCTCTCCCTAAAATTGTGATGATAAATTCTTATTGCAGCTTGAGCAGTTGTGAACCAAAATGGATTGTTAACATCTTTCATTCAACTATTCTAAAATTACAACTCTCATTTTTCGGCACTCCTTTCTTAGTACATGGCGCAGGTCCAAGAATCGAGCTGAAAGGATCAACATTTTTGGCTATTAGCTTTTCCACACTATAGGTTTGGATCCATGAGTGACATGCAAAATTGCAAAAAGTAATTGTCTAATGTCCTATTTTTAGACTCATTAAACTCACCCTCCTCCTGTTCTCTATTATCCCTGTTTGGCAATTTTATAAATATATTGCTATTGAAAATGAGCAAAGATCACATGTGTTGGGTTTAACCAAGTTGAGTTAATGCTAAGTTGTCTTTGGGTTAAATGTTTTGATTTGTATTGTAAATATGTCATGTTTAGATCGACCAAGTTTGAGTGAACTAGTAATTAAATCAAATTTATTGTGTATTAAAAAATTTACGGGGATAGAGTGAAGATTTTGTCTTATTTTTGTACGAAGATCGCTTAAATAAATAAAGATAAATGACACGCTAAACCAAACTTCTCACACGAAAAAACTCAAAAATAAGATACCATGGGGTCTAGGATAGGAGAAATGATCAATTATATATGTTGATATTACAAACATCCACTCTTTTCACTTGAAAAAAATTTGATTATAGAGCAATGCACTTAATTTTAACTCATTGTTCTAAGGCTGCGGTGGTAATAGTTGAGAAGAAAATGATGGTTAGGCAAAGTCTATTAAATGTCTCTAACATTGATTAGAATATAGTGGTCGGATAACAACCATCAAGCTATAAAAATGGTGGTGACAATCAAACATTGACAGTCAAATGATGACATTAAAATAATGGTGGTCAGATAAACACTTAAGTGACAATTCTTATATATATATATATAGAGAGAGAGAGAGAGAGAGAGAGAGAGAGAGAGAGAGAGAGAGAGAGAGAGAGAGAGAGAGAGANAGAGAGAGAGAGAGAGAGAGATAACCTCTTGGGTGATTGCCTAAATATTTAACCAATAACTTTAAGAGACTTATTAACTTATAATAATACATGTTTTTTTTATATGATATGATTTTTTCCATATGCCACCTATATATTAATTTGCAATATATGTATATGAAATCTCTCAAATAAAGTTTAGATGCAACATATGTGGCCTACGGAGGTCCTCAGCTTCTTAGCGAGAATCCTCTCTCTTTTTTAGTGCTGTCCACAAAACTCGTTAATAATGATTTTGCTTCCCATGATTTCCATTGAAGAACTCATATTATATTGAAAATCTGTTATAATATGGACAACGTTTTTAAAAGTAGGTACATATAATAAGTGTGCATTATTATATATTTATATGCTCGACACTGTACAATGATATACTTCTATCATATATGATAGCTCTTAATATATTATTCATATTTAATAATTTCTCCATATTAACTGCATTCATGATGGCGGTCATTCGCTTCTATTCAACTTGCTCCATTTACTTTGATTTAGAAGGATCGGTGCTATCCCCTCGATGGAGATTGCTTGAAAATAATTTCAGAGCGATGTGTGCTAGATAATTCACAACAAATTACTACCTCCATAGTTTGTTATCGCCAAGATCCAAACTACGGTTGCTATCAATAAATAATTGTTATACATTTACAATGATCAACTATATAACTACATCTTTCTTAATTCAAGAGAAGATTAGACCCGTGTACCCACCATTCATATCGTATTATTTCAACTGACCTAGATTCTAAGGTTTTTTCTCTTTTCGGTATTTTCCATGTAAGAAATTGAGGTGTATCCTAAAGAATCTCATAGAAGAGGATAATGAGAAGATAGAAAAGTATTAGAAGAAGAATAGATGGAGCAGCCTGAAGGAAGATAAGCAAAAATCTTTTTATTTCATCTCATTTCCTCAGTTACAACCAACAGATAAATCATTCTACTCTATATAAAGCCATAATGATGGCAAACTAGTAAATATGAACAAGGGCAAAACAGATAATATACCCATTTCTAATATAAATAACATTTTCTCTGCAGCTAAATCTCAGGATGGTGAGAAGAAAGCTTCGATGGAGAGGTGCAAGTGATCCACGAGATCCAAAGGTAAAAACAAAGATTCTGATGAGTATAATAAACTTTTTCTTCACCCCCCTTCAAGCTAATGATCGAGTGGTCAGATCGTGAGCTTGGTGATGAGTTTTTGATGTCGGGCTATATGTAAGGATTTTGTAAAAAATCAACAATCTGATCTTCTGTCATCAAGTGTTGTAGATGAATCCCTTTAAGTCTNAAGAGAAAGAGAGAGAGAATTCTTTCTTGTAAGTCGACGTGGTCGACGGTGTAATCCTCAAAGNTTAAAAGGGGTTCCGATTATAGGGATGGATATGACTCTCCAAACAGTTTAAAGTTATCTTTTCTTCTTCTTGGTGTGACTCTCGGTCTAGAGAGAGAAATTGTGTGTGAGAGAGAGAAAATTCTTTCTTGTAAGTCGACGTGGTCGACGGTGTAATCCTCAAAGCTAATAAAATCCTCTGCAGCTTTGTGGACGTAGGCAAGTTGTCGAACCACGTAAATCTGTGTGTTTCGCTGTGTTTTTCTGTTTTGCAAATTTTTCTCGATCTGATTTTTTTCGCTTTATTGCCGTCGTTTTTCACAACAGGTCCAAGAATCGAGCTGAAAGGATCAACATTTTTGGCTATTAGCTTTTCCACACTATAGGTTTGGATCCATGAGTGACATGCAAAATTGCAAAAAGTAATTGTCTAATGTCCTATTTTTAGACTCATTAAACTCACCCTCCTCCTGTTCTCTATAATCCCTGTTTGGCAATTTAATAAATATCTTGCTATTGATAATGAGAAAAGATCTCATGTGTTGGGTTTAAGCTAGTTGAATTAATGCTAAGTTGTCTTTGGGTTAAATGTTCTGATTTGTATTGTAAATATGTCATGTTTAGATCGACCAAGTTTGAGTGAACTAGTAATTAAATCAAATTTATTGTGTATTAAAAAATTTACGGGGATAGAGTGAAGATTTTGTCTATTTTTGTACGAAGATCGCTTAAATAAATAAAGATAAATGACACGCTAAACCAAACTTCTAACACGAAAAAACTCAAAAATAAGATACCATGGGGTCTAGGATAGGAGAAATGATCAATTATATCTATTGATATTACGAACATCCACTCTTTTAACTTGAAAAAAAATTGGATTATAGAGCAATGCACTTAATTTTAGCTCATTCTTCTAAGGGGTGGTAATAGTTGAGAAGAAAATGATGGTTAGGCAAAGTCTATTAAATGTCTCTAACACTGATTAGAATATAGTGGTCGGATAACAACCATCAAGCTATAACAATGGTGGTGACAATCAAACATTGACCGCCAAATGATGACATTAAAATAATGGTGGTCAGATAAACAGTTAAGTGACAATTCTTATATATATATATATATATATATATTGATNGGGCTACAAGTGAGCTTTATATCGAGCGATTTGACCCTACGACATTTGTATTCGCAATGGGAGGCACAATATTTCACGTGCCTTGTTGTTCGAAGGACATGAATTCCTTCAACATAGCATTCCTCCAATGGGAAATCTTAATAGCTTGAGTGTAAGTGGTAGGAGTGTCATGGTGAGGGATAGTGTGTTAAAGATCTACGAGTTGTTTGGGTTTGAGACTATCGATTTGCTTGCGAGTAACCATAGTGTAAATTTTGTGAGTGGGTAGGGGAGAGTCTAATGTAGGAAGAGTGAGCAAAGGGAGGGGACATTTCTATGGAAGGAGAAGTAGCGTGACTGTTATGAAGATGAAGAGAGGGGAGTATAGTTTGAGGAAGAGGAGGGATAATAGTATTGTCAGGATTATGAGAGAGAGTTGACAGTTGAATGAGAAGCGAGGGTGGTATGTAATGAAGCGGGTTGGATGTAGAAGTAGAAGAAGTACTTGTAGGTTTTTTGTAGGGGGAGATGATTTCATAAAAAAATAATGTGACGAGAAATAAAATTTTAATTTTCCTGAATATCAAAACATTTGTAATATTTATGATGGGGACTGTAACCCATAAAAATACAAGGCGAGGATTTTCAAGCGAACTTATGCGTAACATGTTGTGGTTGCCATGGGTAACATAAACATCCAAAGATTCGAAGGTGGTGATATGCAGGTGAAGTACTATAAAGCAATTGAAAAGGGGAAACATTCTTAATGATTGTGGGTGGAAGTCTATTAATGAGNGGGATTATGAGAGAGAGTTGACAGTTGAATGAGAAGCGAGGGTGGTATGTAATGAAGCAAGTTGGATGTAGAAGTAGAAGAAGTACTTGTAGGTTTTTTGTAGGGGGAGATGATTTCATAAAAAAATAATGTGACGAGAAATAAAATTTTTATTTTCCTGAACATCAAAACATTTGTAATATTTATGATGGGGACTGTAGCCCATAAAAATACAGGGCGAGCATTTTCAAGAGAACTTATGAGTAACATGTTGTGGTTGCCATGGGTAACATAAACATCCAAAAATTCAAAGGTGGCGATATGCAGGTGAAATACTATAAAGCAATTGAAAAGGGGAAACATTCTTAATGATTGTGGGTGGAAGTCTATTAATGAGATAATTAGCAGTATGAATGGCTTCCATCCAAAATCTAAGAGGAAGGTTAGCAACATTTAATAAAGTTATTGCAGTTTCTACTAGGTGTCTATTTTTAAGTTCTGCCATGCCATTTTGTTCCATAGTATAAGATTATCTATATTGATTTTGGATGTCATTTTCTTGTAGATAATTATGTAAAACAATTGAACTGTATTCTCCTCCTCCATCTAATGGTAAAAATTTAATGTTTGCATGAAAATGAGTTTTAAGTATTTTGTATAAAAATATAAATTGTGAAGTACTCTCAAATTTACGTTGTAACGGTATGCACCAACAGAAGCGAGAAAAAGCATCTACGAAAGTGATCAAATATTTATAACCTCTAAGGGTGGTATGGGGAAATGATACCCAAATATCTCAGTGATTCATTTCTAAAAGTTTGTAAGTAGTAGGGATTGTAGAAAATGAAGGTTTATGACTCTTATTTTGAGCACAATCACTACATAGAGGTAAAGAAGAAGAAATATGTTCTTGAAGATAATTATGAGCTATTCTCATGAGCACTTTCTTGTGGGGATGCCCCAATCTGCGATGTCATAAGTTAAAACTTGTTGTGCTATGAAGTGTAGTGAGTGTGTATAACCCATGATCAACAATTTATCTCCTCTTGCTTACTTCTCTTTTATTTGTATGCGTTTTGAATTTCTGCTCAATACTAATACGCTAAATTATTACTCCACTGTCGTGAAGTCTCCAACACACATCAATTAGTATGTTCAATCATAAGTTAATTTATAAACTATATGAGAGAGATATGTAAGAGATTTTGAAATTATTATGTTATCATATTAATATTAGAAAAAATATTTACATATCACATATTTTTAATATATTTACCTATCTCACACCTAAAGTTGATATTTATACTTGTAACACTTTGGTGTTATAAATCTATGCACAAAAAATTTGCATTTCTATTTACATATCTAACGCCTACGTTCATATTTACCTACATAGCACTCAAATCTTCAACGTCGCATCAAAAGTATAGTTGTCACTATCTTAATAAAAATGAAATGTATAAACTTATGCCGTTAAGATGTCATGAATATAAATTTCAAACATTGGGTGTTAGATATATAAATATATAGGAATTATGGTGTATGTATGTAAATTTTCTAAAAACATTACATAAAACATATGTAGATTTTGATTTTTCAATTACTTATACAACGCCATATCATACCGTAAAGTTTTAAGATAATTGAAGAGGATCCAAACAAGAAAAACAATACCTTATCCTTAAAAGATTTATTTATGCACCGTTTTGAACAAAAAGATTAAAATGCATGACTTGAAAGAAAATCTACATACACACACACAATTCTTGTGCATTTACATATTTAACACTTAGAGTCTGTTTGAGGCAGCATATTTGGTGCGGTGGCGTTTTGAAAACGCACCTGGTCTGTTTGGGTAAACTGCGTTTTGGTAGCTTATGCGCTAGCGTTTTCACAACGCAGTTATCTAGGTGTGGTGGCAGCTTTCTAGCAGCGGTCTGACTTTTCCAAAAAAATAAAAATTTGTAATAGTCACCGCACCTAGCTTATCAGCAGATTATNCTACAAGTGAGCTTTATATCGAGCGATTTGACCCTACGACATTTGTATTCGCAGTGGGAGGCACAATATTTCACGTGCCTTGTTGTTCGAAGGACATGAATTCCTTCAACATAGCATTCCTCCAATGGGAAATCTTAATAGCTTGAGTGTAAGTGGTAGGAGTGTCATGGTGAGGGATAGTGTGTTAAAGATCTACGAGTTGTTTGGGTTTGAGACTATCGATTTGCTTGCGAGTAACCATAGTGTAAATTTTGTGAGTGGGTAGGGGAGAGTCTAATGTAGGAAGAGTGAGCAGAGGGAGGGGACATTTCTATGGAAGGAGAAGTAGCGTGACTGTTATGAAGATGAAGAGAGGGGAGTATAGTTTGAGGAAGAGGAGGGATAATAGTATTGTCAGGATTATGAGAGAGAGTTGACAGTTGAATGAGAAGCGAGGGTGGTATGTAATGAAGCGGGTTGGATGTAGAAGTAGAAGAAGTACTTGTAGGTTTTTTGTAGGGGGAGATGATTTCATAAAAAAATAATGTGACGAGAAATAAAATTTTAATTTTCCTGAATATCAAAACATTTGTAATATTTATGATGGGGACTGTAACCCATAAAAATACAAGGCGAGGATTTTCAAGCGAACTTATGCGTAACATGTTGTGGTTGCCATGGGTAACATAAACATCCAAAGATTCGAAGGTGGTGATATGCAGGTGAAGTACTATAAAGCAATTGAAAAGGGGAAACATTCTTAATGATTGTGGGTGGAAGTCTATTAATGAGATAATTAGCAGTATGAATGGCTTCCATCCAAAATCTAAGAGGAAGGTTAGCAACATTTAATAAAGTTATTGCAGTTTCTACTAGGTGTCTATTTTTAAGTTCTGCCATGCCATTTTGTTCCATAGTATAAGAATATCTATATTGATTTTGGATGTCATTTTCTTGTAGATAATTATGTAAAACATTTGAAGTGTATTCTCCTCCTCCATCTAATGGTAAAAATTTAATGTTTGCTTGAAAATGAGTTTTAAGTATTTTGTATAAAAATATAAATTGTGAAGTACTCTCAAATTTACGTTGTAGCGGTGTACACCAATAGAAGCGAGAAAAAGCCTCTACCAAAATGATAAAATATTTATAACCTCTAAGGGTGGTATGGGGAAATGATCCCCAAATATCTCAGTGATTCATTTCTAAAAGTTTGTAAGTAGTAGGGATTTTAGAAAATGAAAGTTTATGACTCTTATTTTGACCACAATCACTGCACAGAGGTAAAGAAGAAGAAATATGTTCTTGAAGATAATTATGAGCTATTCTCATGAGCACTTTCTTGCGGGGATGCCCCAATCTGTGATGTCATAAGTTAAAACTTGTTGTGCTATGAAGTGTAGTGAGTCGGTATAACCCATGATCAACAATTTATCTCCTCTTGCTTACTTCTCTTTTATTTATATGAATTTTGAATTTCTGTTCAATACTAAACGCTAAATTATTACTTTACTGTCGTGAAGTCTCCAACACACATCAATTAGTATGTTCAATCATAAGTTAATTTATAAACTATATGAGAGAGATATGTAAGAGATTTTGAAATTATTATGTTATCATATTAATATTAGAAAAAAATATTTACATATCACATATTTTTAATATATTTACCTATCTCACACCTAAAGTTGATATTTATACTTGTAACACTTTGGTGTTATAAATCTATGCACAAAAAATTTGCATTTCTATTTACATATCTAACGCCTACATTCATATTTACCTACATAGCACTCAAATCTTCAACGTCTTAATAAAAATGAAACGTATAAACTTATGCCATTAAGATGTCATGAATATAAATTTCAAACATTGGGTGTTAGACATATAAATACATAAGAATTATGGTGTATGTATGTAAATTTTCTAAAAACATTACATAAAACATATGTAGATTTTGATTTTTCAATTACTTATACAACGCCATATCATACCGTAAAGTTTTAAGATAATTGAAGAGGATCCAAACAAGAAAAACAATACCTTATCCTTAAAAGATTTATTTATGCACCGTTTTGAACAAAAAGATTAAAATGCATGACTTGAAAGAAAATCTACATACACACACAATTCTTGTGCATTTACATATTTAACACTTAGAGTCTGTTTGAGGCAGCTTATTTGGTGCGGTGGCGTTTTGAAAACGCACCTGGTCTGTTTGGGTAAACTGCGTTTTGGCACCTTATGCGCTAGCGTTTTCACAACGCAGTTATCTAGGTGTGGTGACAGCTTTCTAGCAGCGGCCTGACTTTTCCAAAAAAAATAAAAAATTAAAATAGTCACCGCACCTAGCTTATCAGCAGATTATTGTTAATCAGCTTATCAGTGGATTATTCAATAAGCTGCAGCTGCCCCAAACATACCCTTAAAGTTTAATATTTACCTTCATAACCTATGCATGCAAAAATGTATTTCACCTTTAAAAATTTAGTAATAAAGGTATTTTGTACGTGTGTTACAATCTTGAGTGCTACATATGTAAATATGAAAATTTAAGTTAGATATGATATGTAAATACATAAGAATTATGGTTTATGCGTGCAAATGGAGCACGGATGAAGAACTCTAAAAGTTGTATTACCATAGCCACTAACCAAACATGTGATGCTTGCATGGAATTGTAAACAAAAAAATATAAATCCTTGTTGAATACAATATATACATGATCTATGCCATCTAATGCACTCTCACTTTCTTATATTACAATATTAATGCCATCAGTATCAAATTGCAGTAAATTTTTTGTATAGATCATATCATCAAAGCCTGCAAGGCATTTATATGGTAGAAGTATGGACAAAATATTACATCAGGACTCCGGATGCATACGGAGTCCATGGTGGGGCGCCACGTGTCAAGCGGGCCCCACCATTCTTTACACTGACCAATATCAGTGTATTACGATAGGACCCGTTTGATATGTGACGCCCCACCATTGGACTCCGTTATGAGTCCTGATGTAATATTATCTAGGGAGCTTTTACAAGATTACGATGATTGGTAATCTTTTCAAAAAACTGTCACAATCTTAGGAGGACAGTCAGTCAATTTCTATGAGATGAAATATCAATTATGGAACCATTGTGTGATGACATTCATAATTTGATAGTTTCATTTTTACTGTTGTTATCAGATATATTTCATGCGCGCATCATAAATTAACTTGGCTATCCCAAATAACCAAATAGTAACTTTTCTTTTTGCTTATTAGCCTATACTTTAGTTGGCCGACTAATTTGTTGTTTGGTTGACAGTTGTTGATTTAAATTTATAAAATGAGTCATAACACTTATGTGATGTTTCCACATTGAAGATAATTTTATAAATTCATATGATGTTTCCACATTGTAGTTAAGTTAGCTTAAACTCTCTTCTTTGGTATGCTTAACTCAGGTAAGTTTATGTCTAACCAAATTTGTTAAAAAGAGTTATGCAGAAGCTTTTCTGGCTAAGAAATATGATAATAGTTATTTGATTCATAACTTTCTATATTTTTTAGATGAGATGGGTTATAATTTCGGTCTAATTTCGTAAAAAAATTGAACAATGCTCCAACTGAATTTGAGATTATATATATATATATATATATATATATATATATATNCTCAAATTACCGAAAGACGAGTTCGCTGCGACCAACATCGCAATGCTACTCAAGATTCGGTCTAGAATTTCATATTAGAACAAACCACATTTATTCTAACTAGATAAAAATATTTTTATTTTTAAATAAATAGCGTACTTATTTGTGATATAGTTGTTGAGAGTGTAATTTCCCACTATGAGACTGTGTATTCGAATCGTTCAGTTGCCCTTTTCCTAATACAGAAGTATTAAATAAACAAGCTTAAACAAGTCAATCTCAAGACACAAATAAATCTCTTACAATCATTTACACGTATAATCAACATTTACATTAATTATTCATTCTCTTACATGATAACTTGCTATAATGAAAATATTATTCAAAAATAAGCTTCATTTATCCTCATTTTGGCTATATCTTTAATCTACTATATATTAGATGAATCCATAAAACTTATTATTATTATTATTTACTTAAATTTTTTTTCTTTTTTTTTTCATAGCGTCATTTTCATTAAATTAATTTTTTACTTGTAAACATTAATAGCTCATTTGTGAATATTTAATTGGAAAATGTTTGATGAATTATTAGTATAAGCTTTATATTTTTACATTGCAAGGTTGTTTAACTTTTTGTCCCTCATTAGCTATTATTATATATGCACTTCAATGTAACTTTTATTTTATAAATAATAATGGGATGGAGGGAAATGAGAAACCAAGACGTTCCTATGATTTAAAGGGCGATATTTTTCTAACGTATAAAGTGAGCTCTTTTTGAAGGATCACCACACCACACACACACAAATATATAGTTGTGTGTGTGTGCGCGCGCGCGTGTTATGTACACACACATACACATATACATATATATANAATTTTATTCCCTACCATAGCTTGATGATTCCCAATTTTTATTTAAAGCAGTTGTCTTCTATTGATAGGAAGAATTAAGGAAAACTTAATTAATTAAGTTTTACCAGNGCCTAAATATTTAACCAATAACTTTAAGAGACTTACTAACTTATAATAATACATGTTTTTTATATGATATGATTTTTTCCATAGGCCACCTATATATTAATTTGCAATATATGTATATGAAATCTCTCAAATAAAGTTTAGATGCAACATATGTGGNGTATGTATGTATGTATGTATATATATATATGTATATGTATGTATGTATGTATGTATATATATATATGTATGTATGTATGTATGTATATATATATGTATGTATGTATAGATAACTTAAATGATAGTTATTGCACATTTTGGGAGAGCAATAACTCTTAACAAGCAGGCACTGTAAATCCTAACAATGTTGTGTAAAGTTAGAAGCCTACTAATAAGATAAAACATCATGTATTTTCATCCATAAAGTCAATTTTGAGTTTTTTCAAGCACAAAGGGACAAACTTTTACTAATATTTAAGCAAAAGAGAAGGAATGAGTAAGATACTTAAAATGTAAATAAAACCATTTAAAATAAGAATATTTATCAAATATTCTTGGTTGCATATGAATTTGGCAAATTACACTACATACTTCAAGAAATTCACATTGTGGCTTGAATACTGGTAAAGTTTAGATCATAAATTTGGCAAAATATACTTCATACTTTTTAATGTTTAAATTTGGTTTAGTTAAGTTAAATTTGGTTTTAGATTTGTTTATGCTTTGTTTATATGTATAAGTTTTATAGTTTATATTTTATTTTTAATCATAGTATCNCAAATTTTTTGTATAGATCATATCATCAAAGTCTGCAAGGCATTTATATGGTAGAAGTATGGACAAAATATTACATCAGGACTTCGGATGCATACTGAGTCCAATGGTGAGGCGCCACGTGTCAAGCGGGCCCCACTATTCTTTACACTGACTAATACCAGTGTATTACGGTAGGACCCGCTTGATATATGACGCCCCACTATTGGACTCCGTTAGGAGTCATGATGTAATATTATCTCAGAAATATGAGCTTTTACAAGATTACGATGATTGGTAATCTTTTCAAAAAGCTGCCACAATCTTAGGAGGACAGTCGGTCAATTTCTATGAGATGAAATCTCAATTATGGAGCCATTGTGTGATAACATTCATAATTTGATAGTGTCGTTTCTACTGTTGTTATCAGATATATTTCATGCGCGCATCATAAATTAACTTGGCTAGCCCAAATATCCAAATAGTAAGTTTTCTTTTTGCTTATTAGCCTATACTTTAGTTGGCCGACTAATTTGTTGTTTTGGCTGACAGTTGTTGATTTAAATTTATAAAAAGAGTCATTACACTTATGTGATGTTTCCACATTGAAGATAATTTTATAAATTCATATGATGTTTCCACATTGTAGTTAAGTTAGCTTAAACTCTCTTCTTTGGTTTGCTTAACTCAGGTAAGTTTATGTCTAACCAAATTTGTTAAAAAGAGTTATGCAGAAGCTTTTCTGGCTAAGAAAAATGATAATTGTTATTTGATTCATAACTTTCTATATTTTTTAGATGAGATGGGTTATAATTT
>JXCR01070350.1:202445-227551 GCA_002079205.1 Phalaenopsis hybrid cultivar
TTGGCAAAATATACTTCATACTTTTTAATGTTTAAATTTGGTTTAGTTAAGTTAAATTTGATTTTAGATTTGTTTATGCTTTGTTTATATGTATAAGTTTTATAGTTTATATTTTATTTTTAATCATAGTATCTATGATTTTATTTGCAAGTTTTAATATTATTTGATTTCAAATTTGATTTTGTTGAATTTCATTTTAATTTTAATTATATTTAATCTATTTTAGAATTAGCCCAATCATGGTTTAATGTGAACACCAAACTAATTGTGCTCACCCTTAACTAAAGAAAAAGAGTTAAAGAGTGATCTAAGGTAGTTAAGTGAGTCATATATATAAGGTCTTCTCCTAAATTGACTAGACGAAAGGGTACCTCTATTCTACTTAGTCCATGCGGTGAGCTAAGAGTTTTAATAAGCCAAATGAGTCACCTAAAGCATATCCAAGATCATATATATAAGGTCTTCTCCTAAATTGACTAGACGAAAAGGTGCCTAAGTCATGGAGTCAATTCACAAAGCCAAATGAGTCACCTAAAGCATATCCAAGATCTTATAGGAGCATTCAATCTCTAGTTTTAATAATTAAGCTATTACCATTTTAATACCAAACCATTGGATAATGATTAGAGCCAAGTATATTTCAAACCCAAGGGAGTGAAGGATTAGTTTAGGATCTAATTTAGTGTCTCAACCATTATTAGTCCTTTGAGATAGCCTCTAAGAAATACTTAAGGCTATATCATATGTTCTAAGGAAAGAGGAAGAAGAAGGGATAAACCTTATCAAAAAATGAGGTTAATAGGGGCTTCCTAGTGAGAAATATCCACTGCTAGCTTCTCATCAAAATGTGTTTCCCAACTTGTCCTCTAGAGGGATGGGAGACCTTATTTATCACTTGCCCTCAAGAGGACTTCCAAGTGAGGAGTGTATCCAGTGTCGGCTTCCAATTGAAACTTGCATTTGGGCTCGTCTTTCAGGGGTATCGGTGGAGACATTATCTTCTATTAATAATGTTAGCTGAAGTATTTTTGCTTGACAACTATAGCCTATAATGGAAGAAGTCGAAAGGAATCCGTTAAAGATTTTTTACCATTCTGAGGTTGTTATTCAAAGCACTTGCTTAACAACCATATCCTTTTATGGAAGCGGTTGAATTGGCTTCACCTAGGATCTATGAAGTCTATAATGAGATGTCAGAGATGCTCTGCATTTCTCGAGATTAGGGTAGAGGTCAAAATGAACCATACTTTTCTTTTGGAGAAATGGTTGTGAAATTTGACAAATTTTGTTATTATTGTTTTTGATTTGTTGTTCTTTGATTTGGGAGTTTTTCACACAAGATCGTCAAGCAATTCATTTATGTAACATTGAAGAGAAAAACTTCTTGATCCATTTGAGGAGGAAATTCAATATGATGAGACGGTGTTGAGAAAGTGCTCATTTGATGAATGTTGCTCTTAGTTTGGAAGCAATTCATCTATGTGTGCCCCCAACATGTTTTATTTTCCTACAGATGATACCAAAATGTTACATGTTAAAATATGTATAATTATAGAGTAATAATTTAGCATATTAGCGTTAATGAAGATCTAACACACACACACAAATAAAAGAATAGCAAGCAAGAGTAAAAATCTCAATTTTTACATAGAAACCCTGAAGAGGAAAAACCATGAGGTCTAGCTCAGTCAAAATAATCTACTATAAATCGTAAGTATAAAAACCCGTTCTCTCTTGATTTAAAAATGATGAAATTATAATGTTAATGTATAAAGTAGTTCAACAATAATAGTTTTAATGCGACGCAAAAGCTGTAGTCGATTGTTATAAATATAATAGCCTATCATGAACATTATAAACAATGATTGTAGCACCAACTAGTCGTAGAGGTGTAGTTAAAAATCTTGATAGTCGTTGCTCATGTAAGACGTATACATATGCTTTAAGAGAGTCAGTTGGTCATAGAGGCTGCAATATGGAGTTGTAGAAGTTGTGGTCTATGTGGACCATAGTTGATTATATAGGCTATAGTGATGAGTTGCAATAACTTCAGTAGACCACATGGGCTTGAGATGGGAACTTCGTGAGCTGTGAACTATGCAGGTCGTAGTTGGTCACATAAACTGTAGTAGTGAGTTATAATAATGTTCATAAGCCATGGAGGCCAAAGTTGGGAGTTGCATGAGTTATGAGTCGTGTAAGTTATTGTTAGTCATATAGGTCATGATGAGGATCTGTAATAACATCCATAAGTTGCAGAGGTTGGAGTTAGGAGCTGCAAGAGATGTGAGCCACATAGCTCATAATTGGCCACATAAGCTGTAACAAGAAGTTGCAGGAGCATCAGTTGGCCTCCAAGGTCATAATAAGAATTTACAATTGCAATGAACCACATAAAACATAGCTGTAATGGGGAGCTGTGATAGAGAACTTGAGGATTTTGAAGAAGGTCATCATGTTATGAGTATGACAGTTGTAAGCACTTATTGCGAGAAGTTACACCATCTTTGGAGTGCATCATTACACCATCTTCAATTACATCGTTATATTGCCTTCGGGTTATCGTTACACTTTCTTCGAGGTGTATCATTACATCGTCTTCAGGTTTGTCTTTGCACCACAATGTAAGTCGAGGTTATGCAGCGTACGTCATGATTCCAAAAGAGATTTTATTACAAAGAGCAGAGGGAGACCGATGATGGTTGATGACGGTGAAAAAGCGGTGGTCGATGATGGTTAGTGGTTGTAGGATTGGTTGGCATTTGTTGGACCTTCGATGTAGAGCAATAGACTTCTGCTCCTTTTGATCCGTCTCCAACTCATGTCTTTGTCTGATTTGAGGCTTACGTCTACTTTCATGAATGGGCAAGGATCTATTTATAGAGTTTGGAAGTATCTCCCCTACAAGTAAAAATGTATTTTGGACCACTCCATTGGATGACCTAGAGAGGTTCCCCTTTGGATATTTGAGTGTCTTAATGATGTCGAAAATTGAATAAGCTAAGGCTTATTGGATTCATCTCATTGAGACACTTGATCTCACCATAAGCTCATTAGATTTAGAATTCGTTTGACATTTTAGTTATGCAATATAAGCTTGCAAAAATGGTTGTGGCGCTCAATCTAGTCTTGATTCGACTCTGATTGGATCAAATTTGTTGTCATTGTGTTCTTTTGTCGAGCCCACCAGTCAGAGTATAAGTTTGCTGAAATCGAGGTTTTGGATAATTTTTTATTTGAGTTGAATTTTTTTACTCAAGAAATACTATGAGATTTATGTCAAATGCAGAATTTATTGACCGCATATCAATATGATTTTTTTTATACCTCTCTCTTCCAATCTTTTGAGAAAATCATAATTAACACAATCAAATATATTTTTGAGATTAAGTTTGTTATTGAAGTGTTTGAGTGAGTTGAGAGAGCTAAACCTCTCTGCATCTTAACATATATGCTATTATTAGAAATGTCCTCATAATTGAGAAATTTTCAGGGCAAAATGAATTTGGTTGATTGATAAAGACCTAAGATATTAAAGAAATTATTGGAAATGTCCTCATTATTAACGATTCAATGGGACTAGGGGCCTATTTGGGGCAGCTTATAAGTGCGGGCGGCGTTTAGAAAACGCCGCCTCACCTTTCCAAAACGCCACCTCATCGTTTGGAAAATACGTTTCGACAGCTTATCTGAAAACACAATTGAATTTTTACATTAAACGCAAGCTGCGGGTCAAACCTTATATGTTGTGTTACAGGATAAGCTGCTTATCTGGATAAGCAGAAACTGCCCCAAACGCACCCTAAGTCTCAAATCCTTGAGAGCTCACCCATATCACATAGCTACATGATATATCCAAGGAACCCGAAAGCTCTTTATCATTTGAGACTTATCTTCACATGCCTCAAATCTTAATCACGAGGTCCATGCATCAAGATCATGTATAAAATGTGTTAATTTTTTTCTCATATAACTTTCTTTCTGACATCTAAGAACTTTCAATAAAAAATTTAAAAGGCATAAAATGATATAACAAAGATATTTGTATCTCTTGTTAAACAAACATAATACTTGCAACTTCTATTTCTTAAAATTTTCTATTTTCTTCTGTTTCACTCTCTAATTTTACTCTTACCTTTTTTTTTTAATGAGCTATGTATACAACGAATGTGACAGCACAAATCCCCAGGAGAACCAACGACCCTAAAAAAAAGGAAGTGCATCAAATGAGAGCTCAAAAACTAGAGACCAAGAGGCCCCACCTACTCAATTCCCGAACCTAGGATGAAGGTTGACTGAGCTAGAAGGATCAAAATGATGATCCAAGTTTGAATTGATTGAACTTGAACAAGATAGAAAAGTATTCGAGCTAACCATCACTGGAAAGCCGAGCGAAAGCAGCGAGCTACCTCTCAGTAGATCTTACCCGTAGAAAGAATCCAGCTCCCATCACTCGTCATCTCAGGGAGAACCTAAAGTTTCTCATAAGGAACAAAAAAATTAGCAAGATGATAAAGCCTTACACTCATCCCTAAAGGTCTTCCCAGTAAAAGAATAAATTATCTATCGGGTTATAGTGATTCACCCTTTGCTCGATACTTTAGTCTTGTTCTGCTGACAAGAGCTTTTTATCTAGGGTTCAAGAGTAAATGGTCAGACTAGATCAACTGATTGATAAATTATAGCTGACTGAGTTAGTCCTGTAGACCTGAAATCAGTCAAAGCTGGTCGACTAGCTACACCGACTCAACATGGTCGAACAAATCAACCTTATCGAGCTGAAGTTAGATTATCCTAGCCAACCAAATCATATGATAGCCAAGCAAAAATTGAAACATAACATTATATCCCCTCTTTTATAAATAAAGAGATCATTTTATGAGAATGAGCTAAAGAATAAAATGTTTTACTATTTATCACTATTCATTAGGTGTGATTCACAGACAGATCAAGATCCAACACCTTCGCTCCCGTAATATTTACTAACAAGCTTTTTGTGTCATCGATACGTAAACTTGAACCCGAACAATAGAGGAAACTGGAGAACCGAGTAAGATCACTCCTCATGACAAATTTAAACTTCTTTTGAGTTTTTAATGCCAACCCAAAAACAAACTCTCAAATCACAAATCCATCCCATNATTTAAGAGATTGGCAACAAATTCTCTTGGAAACTCGGAGAAATAATATGATTAATAAAATTTTAGTCAATTTTAATAAAATTAAGAAAAAAAAAATTAATCGTGGTTTTGAAGAATTTGTGATAATTCAATTTGACTCGCTTAAATTTATTATTTTCAGTTTATTTATTTATTTATAATTAAACAAAATGGCATTGAACATATTCGTTTGATCATTTTCATCATTTTTTCTCAAATTACCGAAAGACGAGTTCGCTGTGACCCACATCGCAATGCTACTGAAGATTCAGTCTAGAATTTCATGTTAGAACAAACCACATTTATTCTAACTAGATAAAATATTTTTATTCTTTAAATAAATAACGTACTTATTTGTGATATAATTGTTGAGAGTGTAATTTCCCATTGTGAGACTGCGCATTCGAATCGTTCACTTGCCTTTTCCCTGATACAAAAGTATTAATTAAACAAACTTAAACAAGTCAATCTCAACACAAAAGTAAATCTCTTACAATCATTTACACGTATAATCAACATTTACATTAATTATTCATTCTCTTACATGATAACTTGCTAAAATGAAAATATTATTAAGAAATCAACTTCATTTATCCTCATTTTGGCTACATCTTTAATCTACTATATATTAGATAAATCCATAAAACTTTATGTTTTACTATTCATCATTGTTCATTAGGTGTGATTCACGGACAAATCAAGATCCAATACGTTCACTCTCATAATATTTACTAACAAGCTTTTTGTGTCATCAATACGTAAATTTGAATCCAAACGCTAGAGGAAATTGGGGGAGCCGAGTAAGATCACTCATGACAAATTTAAACTTCTTTGGAGTCTTTAATGCAACCCAAAAACAAAGTCTCAAATCACAAATCCATCCAATGACTTGAAAACATATTGTCATTCAACAAATCTTTAGACAAATATATATAGAGGCAGGCAGCTAGACTTTGCCATTACAAGAACAAAAATTTATCCACACTAAAATTCCAAAACCATATAAAATGTTTTAAATCAGAAGTATGATACGTCCATATCTGTAATTTATTATGATTAAATATAACGGTCAGAAGCCTAAAGTTCTCTTCCCTCTTCCTCATATCTACATAAATTTGATATATCATTCAATGTCACATGAAGGCTATATATATGTACATTGGGACCCAACTTCTGCTAGCTCTGCTGTAGCGCCCTTCTCAACAACCTAAGAAAAATAAAAATAAAAATAAAAATTAGTAACGGATAAATGATGAATATTAGATTTCTATTTGAAAAAAAAAAAAGAGGGAAATGATTCTTTACTTCTCATGAAGTTCAAGAGCCCTATTTCTGATGAATATAGCCTCAGTCTTCCTTCCACAGCTCTTCAGGAAAAGAAATTAGAAAGTTCGCCGGCTCCGGCTCGGAATGCCGCCGCCCTACGTCGCCTTTCTTCTCCTCCTGCTCCTCAGCCTCTTTCTGCTGGCATCCGCAGCGCCGGAGGGCCGTACGCCGGCCACCCAGTCGGAGATCGACGCGCTCACCGCATTCCGGTTCAACCTCCAAGATCCCCTCGGCGCGCTCTCTGGTTGGGATCCCACCGCCGACTCCGCACCATGCNTATTCCGTTATGCTTTCCCGGGTTTCTGGGATCGGTTCAAATTAAATTTTTTTTTTTAAAATTTATTTTTTTAACCTTTTATCATCCGACCGAGCGGCGAAGTCGGGGGTGGTGGGGACAAAGTGACATGGAAAAGAATTGAGGAAAAAATAGGAATTGTAGCCGTTGGGCGGCTTGGGGTTTGGAGTTAAAGCCACCTTTTTGATGGAGAAGAGATGCTTTGCTATTATTACGTGATGGTGGCTGATCTGAGGGATGGAGTGAGCGTATATGCCGGTTCCTTTTTAACCCACGTGGTTAGAAGCATTGTGGTTACTTATTGGGGCATGGCCTTGGGGACAGAAGGTAGCAGGGGGTGCAGCTGTTTGTTGGGGGCATCACGGGCGGACTCAGGAGCCGTTTTGAGCTGAATTCTCCTGCATGTTTTTTTTTTTTTGGATGATTTTATGAACAGATTTTCAACTGGATTTTATGATGATTTGTCACTTGTTATAGATTTTTTTTTTATTAAAAAAATACGACACTTCAAAATATAACAAAATTTTTTTTATATAAAAATACATGAGTAGAAAAATTATTCCGCGGTGTCCGATCTCCACCCTTCATCACGGGTTTGGTGGGACCCACGGTGGAGATTAGACACCGCATGCATCTCTGCATGTGGTGTCCGCACGTAATAATTTTTCATAGTATAGAGCTTTTGTTTGCGCTAGAACATTCATGATAGTAGAGTGATGAGTTTAAAGTTTTAGCCATAGAGTTAACACAAATAAAGGGGTGGAAGGGGGCATCAAAATTTCTTATCTGGAAAAACTTAAAAAGAGAAAAAAAACCCAGGACTTATTCAAGTTAATATAATTCACTATAAATATGTAATTATGAAGACACTATTATCTTATAATTTGAAAAAAAAAAAGGGTTACAACGCTAAAAAAATCATGGGTATGAAAAATATNAAATTAATGTGATGACACTTTTTTCAAAATAATAAATTAGTACTTAATTCTTTATTTCCAAAAGAAAATTTATTTCATGTATCAAGTACCCTGAGAATGTGGGTCAAGCATTTCGCTTCACCCAATTAAACTATTTTAGGTGAAATAATTTTTTTTAATTAAAACACATAAATATATATTTATTTTGGTATGGAGAGGAGGATAGGTAGGACATGGAACATGAGAATATGAGATCTCGTAAGATACAAATGCGGCAGGTTTGAAGAAGAATGACAGCTGAGTAGTACGACTCATTCAGCATCAAGTTGATCCAAAAAATACTAGTAAATAATCGTGTGCAGTGATTCTCATGAATACAGGAATACCAAAAAAATAATAAAAGTACACTGATTCCCATGCTGCATGACGAAACAATAGAATGTTATGACGCAAATTATCATGTGGGAGAACTTTGAATGCATGCCACTTTGGCTGTGCTATGCTGGGGTGTTTTGGCCCGAAATAAGAGGGAACTTGATCTTTTCCGGAAGTCCTCTCTCTCTCTCTCTCTCTCTCTCTCTCTCTCTATATATATATCGAAAAAATACTGTAATCCGGGGAACCACCTTGAGTCATCATCCTCAAGCCTCATATCCATTTCTCTTTTATATCTCTAGTCCACAAAAATAAGGTGTATACTGAGTTGGATGCATTCACAAACGAAATGGGACCCTACTTCACCTATATTGGTATACAATATTGTCAGAGTAAAAGTAAACAGTGAGAACCATATGGAATGTGTGAATCCAGCCCCAAGNATGTATACTGAGTTGGATGCACTCACAAATGATATAAGACCCTACTTCACCTAGATTGGTATACAATATTGTCAGAGTAAAAGTAAACAGTGAGAACCATATGGAATGTGTGAATCCAGCCCCAAGAAGATGCAGAGACCTACCGATTTGGCATAGCATAGAAAGACAACAAAATTTAACTGTTGGGGACAGACATTTTATTATGAGAAAAATGGTATTGAAAGAAAATTAAAGGCAACAATTTTTTTTTTTAAATGTAGCATTCCAAATGCCAAGCGATTAAGAAATGCATTAGAAAGGACCATATGCACAANTAAATGTAGCATTCCAAATGCCAAGCGATTAAGAAATGCATTAGAAAGGACCATATGCACAANTCTTCACCCAATTAAACTATTTTAGGTGAAATAAATTTTTTTAATTAAAACACATAGATAAACTATGGGTGTAATATATATTTATTTTGGTATGGAGAGGACGATAGGTAGGACATGGAACATGAGAATATGAGATCTCGTAAGATACAAATGCGGCAGCTTTGAAGAAGAATGACAGCTGAGTAGTACGACTCATTCAGCATCAAGTTGATGCAAAAAATACTTGCAAATAATCGTGTGCAGTGATTCTCATGAATACAGGAATACCAAAAAAATAATAAAAGTACACTGATTCCCATGCCATGACGAAGCAATAGAATGTTATGACGCAAATTATCATGTGGGAGAACTTTGAATGCAGGCCACTCTCTCTCTCTCTCTCTCTCTATATATATATATATATATATCGAAAAAATACTGTAATCCGGGAAACCACCTTGAGTCATCATCCTCAAGCCTCATATCCATTTCTCTTTTATANATATAAAAATATATGAGTAGACCGTGTGGATACCGCATACAGAGATGCATGCGGTGCCTTATCTCTATCCTTCATCACGGATTTGGTGGGATCCACTTTCATTTTTTTTTTCCTTAAAAACAAAAAAAATCCCACCGAACCCGTGATGGACTGTGGAGATCGGACACCGCATGCATCTCTAAATGTGGTGTTTGCATGAAATAATTTTTCATAATATTGGGCTTTTGTTTGCGCTAGAACATTCATGATAGTAGAGTGAAGAGTTTAAAGCGTTAGCGTTAAATAGAGCTAACACAAATAATTTATAAGGGATAGGAGGGGGCATAAAAAATTTTCATCTGGAAAAACTTAAAAAGAGAAAAAAACCCGGGACTTATTCAAGTTAATATAATTCACTATAAATATGTAATTATGAAGACACTATTATCTTATAATTTGAAAAAAAAAAAAAGGGTTACAATGCTAAAAAAATCATGGGTATGAAAAATATGTATTTTAATTACGGTAATTGTAAGTAATTAATCTTTAAGTCTATAATTTCGTGTTATACATTACATTGTATTTGAGATATTTTATTACATCATATTCAAAATATTTTCTTATATCGTATTCTAGGATACATCATTACACAATAAGAGTTCACGGACGGTGAACTAGGTAGTAGTAGTGACTGATGGCTGGAGATTGGTGGCTAAGGAAATCAAGAGTTAATTCATGGTCTTCAGTTCAGAATAAAATTAAAATTTCACTCCTCCCTTCCCAAGTGTTGAGGATTTATTTATAGCACATTAAAGAGGGACATTTAGATCATTTGACACATAACTAGCATAAGCACATGGTTGAACAATTCCCATTGATATGCTTAATTTGAATGAACTCGGATTAAATTAATTTTGATATAATTGGGTTCGTCTTTATTGAGACAATTAGTTTAACTATAAACTCACTGCAATCGAAGCTCCAGATGATCTTTAATATCTCCCATTTCTAAACAAATAGAAAACCAAGGAAAAACTTTTCAGCAAGAGAAATTAAAAAAAATAAAAATAAAGTCAAAGCATATGCATTAACACTAAATATGATGAGATATCATTCAAAAGACCAACGCAAGTATATNTAGATGATCTTTAACATCTCCCATTTGTAAACAAATAGAAAACCAAGGAAAAACTTTTCAGCAAGAGAAAAAAAAAGTCAAAGCATATGCATTAACACTAAATATGATGAGATGTCATTCAAAAGACCAACGCAAGTATATTTTAATCGATTCACGACATGCGTTAGGGCATAACAGCCTGGTACATTAATTCATACAATGCTTCCTTCATAAATTTATTTGGAACTCTGCCCCCTTCATATATAAATACGCAGAAGAAGCACAAAAGCCTTTAAAAAAAAAAGTCTACAGCAAGCAAAAACCAACTGCATTCTTACATATAAACATTCAGCGTAACCCAAGCAANCAAGAAGCACAAAAGCCTTTAAAAAAAAAAAGTCTACAGCAAGCAAAAACCAACTGCATTCTTACATATAAACATTCAGCGTAACCCAAGCAAATAAATTAGTGCTGTCCACCGAGCAGTCATTGACAACCTTTTTTCTTTTTTTTTTTTGCCATTCATCACGAGGGAATGCAGATCCCAAGAAGCTAATTGTATCAATTACACACATATGGGGAAGAAGCTAGAATGAATATAAAAAACGTGGTTCCAGCTATTCTGAACCACCCGTATAATTTCCTATTATCTGTTTCATTAATTTAAAGGGACGTAGAAGATATTTTGTTACAATAAACGGAAGAGATGAAGTGGGAGGAAGCCCTAAATAATGGTTCTTCCAAGGTTCAGGCAGAGGTAAGGCCTTCGGGCAAGGGCTCCTCCCAGGCCTCTAATTTTGGGGCTAAAATTTTCCGGCAAGCATGCACAACGGCGGAGTGAAATCCTGAAGGGTTGTCTATGAAGACGAAGTGGCCGCCCTGCAAATTTTGCAACGCATGCATCCTTATATTATTGCACGTAAATGGGGAAGAAATTGCATCAGGAGTCATTTTGTCTAGAATCCTTATATTATTGCACGTAAATGGGGAAGAAATTGCATCAGGAGTCATTTTGTCTAGATTTCAATGTAATTACATATCAAATACCTAGAATTCAATTCTTACATATATGCAATCTCACATGCATGACAAAATGCATTTCACTTTTTAGCCGAAACAATGTTATTTATAAATCTAGCACCCTCTTTCACCCATCTTTCAGAGTTTCATTTTTATCAAAATTTGAATGATTTGATTGTGGCATGCCTGAGTGCTAGATCTTCTAAACAACCATGTTTCTGGTGCTATGTATGCAAGCATTCCTATTTTTTATGTGATATGAAAAATTTAGCTAATAGATATGTAAATTTATAAAAATTGGGCGGCAGGTATTTAAATGTCCCAAATATATATTATTTTGAGTCAACGTCTTGTATTCCAAATAAGTTATGTGTAGAGTTTTGATGCTAAGTTTTTTTTTTTAAATTTAATTTTTTTGTTTTCCCAAGACGAAAGTGTGTGGAAGAGAGGAGGAGACCTGGGGTACTCTAATTATGTCGCAGGGGACCTTCATGCCCTCTCGAGCAAGTTGTGCGCCTTGGTAATTCATCCAGTCCTCGTAGCCGTAAATGAAGGTTGTAGGAACTTTCCAATCCGAAGAACTGCAACAAAATACAGTTGGAGCATCATAAATCCGTCTGAAAATATAAATAAACTCACGCCAAACTAGTTAGCTATGTGATTAAATTAATGTGAGGACACTTTTGTGAAAGTAATAAATTAGTACTTAATTCTTTATTTCCAAAAGAAAATTTATTTCATGTATTAAGTACCCTGAGAATGTGGCTCAAGCATTTCTCTTCACCCAATGAAGTTCTTTTAGGTGAAATAATTTTTTTTTAATTAAAACACATAAATAGACTATGGGTGTAATATATATTCATTTTGGTATGGAGAGGAGGATAGGTAGGACATGGAACATGAGAATATGAGATCTCGTGAGATACAAATGCGGCAGCTTTGAAGAAGAATGACAGCTGAGTAGTACGACTCATTCAGCATCAAGTTGATGCAAAAAATACTTGTAAATAATCGTGTGCAGTGATTCTCATGAATACCGGAATACCAAAAAAATAATAAAAGTACAATGATTCCCATGCTGCATGACGAAGCAATAGAATGTTATGACGCAAATTATCATGTGTGAGAACTTTGAATGCAGGCCACTCTCTCTCTCTCTCTCTCTCTCTATATATATATATATATATATATATTGAAAAAATACTGTAATCCGGGAAACCACCTTGAGTCATCATCCTCAAGCCTCATATCCATTTCTCTTTTATATCTCTCGTCCACAAAAAAAAATGTGTATACTGAGTTGGATGCACTCAGGAACCATATAGGACCCTACTTTACCCAAATTGGTATACAATATTGTCAGAGTAAAAGTAAACAGTGAGAACCATATGGAATGTGTGAATCCAGCCCCAAAAACATGCAGAGACCTACCGATTTGGCATAGTATAGAAAGACAACAAAATTTAATTGTTGGTGACAGACATTTTATTATGAGAAAAATGGTATTGAAAGAAAATTAAAGGCAACAATTTTTTTTTAAAAATGTAGCATCCAAATGCCAAGCGATTAATAAATGCATTAGAAAGGACCATATGCACAAAACATTAACACATTTTTGAAAATAGGAAGAAATCTTCAATAGAAATACTGATGGAAGAAAGTAGTTTGTAAGATCATCATCCCTGAGCAAGATCACCCTGCAATTCACATCCCCATAAATATCATATAAACCCATACTTTTCACTTGAAAAATTGAAAAAAATCTAAAGCCCAACAAGAAGAAAGAGGCAGAAAACAGATTTAAAAAAAAAGACACTGAAAAAAGACAAAAGGAAGATTAACAGAAAAAATAAACAAAAATAAAGCATTTCCATATATTTTCATATAATGAAAAAGAATAGACTCAGTGAATTTCCCAGTATGATAAAAGAGATTTCAACAAAATTAAATAATTAGAATTCTAGCAGAAAGTTAAGATAATCTACCATTGTAGAAGAGGTTTCCGTGCAAATGCTCCAAAAGAGAATATATACTTCAAACATAATTCTCCACTTGCTTTCGCCACCAAAGTATGGTACACGTAATCTAAATAATTTAGAGGAAAAAGTGAGGTATAGCAGACCTAAACAAGAAATCACAGCATTAAGAACAAATGGCAAAGCACCCAAGATACAGACTGTGAATTGTACCTGTCAACAAAGCAGCTTCTCTTTCATTTAAGATGGTACCACTGGAGTAAGAACCAAACCTAGCTGTTGTATACCTACGTACTAGATCAGGGCCCCAAGGGCCTAAGCCCCTGCAAGTTAGGACACGTAGCTTCATTGAAAAAGAATGAATTGATGGTACCAAACATAGGGCACCAAAGCCTTTTTAAAAAAATTGATAAAGTAGGATGACAATGCTATCTTGTTAAAACACAAATTGTTGCTAGTGCTGTTATATATATCTGTGTGTGTGTGTGTGTGAGAGAGAGAGACGAAATGTCGGCTCAAGGAAGAGCTCAACCCTCAGCACCTAGAAGGGCGTTTTTTGGACAAGACAACAGAATTGCTGGACTCCACCACTCTCCAACCGGTCGGCCACCACCCTCTTTCTCTCACTTGCTACCCACCCATGGCCGACCACCTCCTATAACTGGCCGACCATAGGTGGTCGGCCACAACCGAGTGTTGGCATCACTTTTTGATGTTACATGTGTAGGATGTCCGCTAGAACGACATAAGATTGTATTTCATGCATAAATAATTTCTCAGAATTCAAGACATCCATTTGAGACTCTCTGGTGTGTATTTAATAACACAAGAAAATGGTCGTTCTGCTAAACATTGACTTTCACTTAAACAAAATTCGGTCTGGATTTTGTCTGTCAGACGGCTTTGGCTAAACGACGGATTTCCTGTGGGACTTTGGTTGTGGCTTTAGCGAAAATTGGTCGGCATTTGTCTGTCGAACGACTTTGATCGGACCAACGGATTTCACTCTGTACGACACATGTAAATCGNGCGGGCTCTCATCATAGAGCCAAAAAACACATGAAAATTTGATATTTGGGCATCTGCCAAATATCGATTTCTATTGATATATATATATAACTGCGTGAAGCTTCTGGCCCTTACCTTTAATCCTGACAGTGCATGAATCTCACTGTCAACTGTATTGCCTTCCAAAGCACTTATGAGCACACCTTCATCTCAGTCCAATCTCCTAGGGCTGAAATCTCTTACATGGTGGTGACTATGGTGATATAGAATCGTCTGTCACTAAAATTGCTCTCGCTACTCTGCTGGTAAGGGCTCTTGTCTCATCAGGTGTTACCGAAGAAAGTAGAATGAGATGTTTGCTGTCCTTGGTGAAGGAATACGTGTTTTTTAATCCATCATGTTAAGCTTCTAGTCAAATTGTCACGGTCTTCCTAGTAGAAGATGGCAAGCGTCCATGGGGACCACATCACAACATACCTGGTTCTACAGCTGACTCCCTATTGAAAACACTACTAGGTATTGTCGGTCGATCTTGACTCTGTTTTTCTTCTTCAGCCACATCAATGAATATGGCTAAGAATGCCTCTGAGTTGTGAATCCTAGATTCTCTACCCTCTTAGTTGATACCACATTCTTACTGTTACACCTATCGATGATAAGACTGCATACATTTCCGTTCACTGTGCGGCGGGTGTAGAAAATGTTGTGGCGAAGCTACTGCAGATCCCTCGTGTCTTCGGCCTGCAGAACCAGTTGAATCACAAGTGCTTCTCCCTCATGTGAAGGAAGCTGATACTTCTCACCATGTTCCTCAGCTTCCTGCTCCTCGCTAACCTCTTCTACGACGCTCTGCTCAGTAAAAGAAACAACTCTGCTCGTCTGGCAGCTGGAGGCTATGCGCCCAAATCTGTGGCATTTGAAGATTTTTTTACGGGCACTGTAGTCGGCTTCTTCCCACTAGGGGTGGCTTTAACCATATCCGAACTAATTTTCTCAACTCACTGCGGCATGCTTCTGTTGATGTCTCCAACTATGGGTGGTTGTCGGTTTTGCTTCTACTGCCTTTTTACTTTCAATGCGAGTGTTTGGACATCCCCTAGCATCCACTACGGCTATAGCTGCAGCACATTGCTAATACTAGGCTTCAAGCCCCCAAGATATTTGTTTATTGTATTTTCCNGTAATTAGACCCAAATTATAACCCATCTCATCTAAAAAATATAGAAAGTTATGAATCAAATAACAATTATCATTTTTCTTAGCCAGAAAAGCTTCTGCATAACTCTTTTTAACAAATTTGGTTAGACATAAACTTACCTGAGTTAAGCATACCAAAGAAGAGAGTTTAAGCTAACTTAACTACAATGTGGAAACATCATATGAATTTATAAAATTATCTTCAATGTGGAAACATCACATAAGTATAATGACTCATTTTATAAATTTAAATCAACAACTGTCAACCTAAAAACAAATTAGTCGGCCAACTAAAGTATATGCTAATAAGCAAAAAGAAAACTTACTATTTGGATATTTGGGCTAGCCAAGTTAATTTATGATGTGCCCATGAAATATATCTGATAACAACAGTAAAAACGACACTATCAAATTATGAATGTTATCACACAATGGTTCCATAATTGAGATTTCATCTCATAGAAATTGGCCGACTCTCCTCCTAAGATTGTGGCAGCTTTTTGAAAAGATTATCAATCATCTTAATCTTGTAAAAGCTCATATTTTTTAGATAATATTACATCATGACTCTTAACGGAGTCCAATGGTGGGATGCTACATATGAAGCGGGTCCTACCGTAATACACTGATATTGACCAGTGTAAAGAACGGTGGGGCCCTTGACACATGGTGCCTCACCATTGGACTCCGAACGCATCCAGAGTCCTTATGTAATTTTTTTTTTCCATATTTCTACCATCTAAATGCCTTGCAGGCTTTGATGATATGATCTATACAAAAAATTTTCCACAATTTGATACTGATGCCATTAATATTGTAATATAAGAAAGTGAGAGTGCATTAGATGGCATAGATCATGTATATATTGTATTCAACAAGGATTTATATTTTTTGTTTACGATTCCATGCAAGCATCACATGTTTGGTTAGTGGCTATGGTAATACGACTTTTAGAGTTCTTCATCCGTACTCCATTTGCATGCATACACCATAATTCTTATGTATTTACATATCATATCTAACTTAAACTTTCATATTTACATATGCAGCACTCAAGATTGTAACACACGTACAAAATATCTTTATTACTAAATTTTTAAAGGTGAAATACATTTTTGCATGCATAGGTTATGAAGGTAAATGTTAAACTTTAAGTGTTAAATATGTAAATGCACAAGAATTGTGTGTGTGTATGTAGATTTGCTCACCCAATGTTTGAAATTTATATTCATGACATCTTAATGGCATAAATTTATACATTAAGTTCTATTTCATTTTTATAAAGATAGTGACAACTATACTTTTGATGCGACGTTGAAGATTTGAGTGCTATCTAGGTAAATATTAATGTAGGCGTTGGATATGTAAATAGAAATGCAATTTTTTTGTGCATAGATTTATGACAGCAAAGTGTTACAAGTATAAATATCAATTTTAGGTGTGAGATAGGTAAATATATTAAAAATATGTGAAATGTAAATGTTTTTTTCTAATATTAATATGATAACATAATAATTTTAAAATCACTTACATATCTCTCTCATATAGTTTATAAATTAACTTATGATTGAACATACTAATTGATGTGTGTTGGAGACTTCACGACAATAAAGTAATAATTTAGCGTATTAGTATTGAACATAAATTCAAAACGCATACAAATAAAAGAGAAGTAAGCAAGAGGAGATAAATTGTTGATCATGGGTTATACCCACTCACAACACTTCATAGCACAACAAGTTTTAACTTATGACATCACAGATTGGGGCATCCCCACAAGAAAGTGCTCATGAGAATAGCTCATAATTACCTTCAATAACATATTTCTTCTTCTTTACCTCTATGCAGTGATTGTGCTCAAAATAAGAGTCATACACTTTCATTTTCTAAAATCCCTACTACTTACAAACTTTTAGAAATGAATCACTGAGATATTTGGGGATCATTTCCCCATACCACCCTTAGAGGTTATAAATATTTTATCACTTTCGTAGATGTTTTTTCTCGCTTTTGTTTGTGTACACCGCTACAACGTAAATTTGAGAGTACTTCACAATTTATATTTTTATACAAAATACGTAAAACTCATTTTCAATCAAACATTAATTTTTTACCATTAGATGGAGGAGGAGAATACACTTCAAATGTTTTACATAATTATCTACAAGAAAATGACATCNCGACCGCCTCGCTGACCTACATTTTCTTCGCAAGCTCAGCTTGCCCTCTAACCTATTTACTGGATCTATTCCTCCCTCACTCGCCAACCTCTCCGACCTCCGAACCCTTTTTCTTCAATACAACTCCCTCAACGGCCCGCTTCCCCCCGCTCTCCTTTCCAACCTGACTAAACTCCAGATACTAAATGCCGCCGGAAACCGCCTCTCCGGAGTTTTTCCGGCCGTTCTTCTTCCAAACCTCCGCTATCTTGACCTATCATCCAACTCTTTTACCAGCCAAATCCCAACCAACTTGTCGTCAACGGCTCCGCGGTTGCAGCTACTCAATCTCTCCTTCAATCGCCTGCGCGGCACTATTCCGGGGGATCTCGGCCGGCTTCAGATGCTCCTTTATCTTTGGCTGGACTGGAACGAGCTCGAGGGGACGATTCCGGCTGTTCTTGCGAACTGCTCTTCCCTGCTTCACCTCAGTATACAGGGGAACAAACTCCAAGGCATCGTTCCGGCGGCCGTCGGTGAGATCCCTACACTTCAGGTTCTTTCGCTCTCGCATAACCAGCTTTCCGGCCCGATTCCATCTTCCATTTTATACAACGCCTCCGCCGCGCACCCGCCGTCGCTGCGGATCGTGCAGCTAGGGTACAATGCGCTCTCCCTTTTACCCGAACCTTCGGAGGAGCGAGCTCCGGCAGCGCTCGCTTCCAGTGTTCTCCAGGTGTTCGATGTGAAGGAGAATCAGGTAGCTGGGCCTTTCCCAGTGTGGCTGACTAACATCTCAACTCTGACGGTTTTGGATCTTTCTAGGAACGCATTTTCCGGTGATCTTCCGCCGGAAATGGGCAAGTTAATCGTGCTCCAGGAGCTTCGTATTGGAACAAATTTGATGAGCGGAACCGTTCCGACGGACATCGGGATGTGCACCTCCCTGCATGTTCTTGAACTGGAGCATAACCGATTTTCTGGCATAATACCATCGGCTCTTNCTCTAGGAACGCATTTTCCGGTGATCTTCCGCCGGAAATGAGCAAGTTAATCGTGCTGCAGGAGCTGCGTATTGGAACAAATTTGATGAGCGGAACCGTTCCGACGGAGATTGGGATGTGCACCTCCCTGCATGTTCTTGAACTGGAGCATAACCGATTTTCTGGCATAATACCATCGGCTCTTNTTCTAGAAACGCATTTTCCGGTGATTTTCCGCCGGAAATGGGCAAGTTAATCGTGCTGCAGGAGCTGCGTATTGGAACAAATTTGATGAGCGGAACCGTTCCGACGGAGATTGGGATGTGCACCTCCCTGCATGTTCTTGAACTGGAGCATAACCGATTTTCTGGCATAATACCATCGGCTCTTGGAGATCTTCCGGAGATGACAACGCTTCTTCTTGGCGGAAACCTATTTACTGGTTCGATTCCAGCTAGTTTTGGCGCGCTATCACATCTCGACGGCCTCTCATTGCGTCAGAACAACCTAAGTGGAAGCATACCGGAAGAGATACTGAGGTTGAGCAACCTGTCTTCTCTGGACCTTTCCAGCAATAGATTCTCCGGCGAGATTCCGGTCGGTATCGGGAATCTTGAGCGTTTGCAAAGCTTGAACTTGAGCAACAATTTTTTTTCCGGAAGCATCCCGTCGAGCATCGGAAAACTTGGAAACCTTAAATTACTAGACCTCAGTGGACAAGACAACCTCTCCGGCGAAATTCCAGCTGAGCTTTTCNTTAAATTAATGAAACAGATAATAGGAAATTATACGGGTGGTACAGAATAGCTGGAACCACGTTTTTTATATTCATTTTAGCTTCTTCCCCATATGTGCGTATTTGATAAAATTAGCTTCTTGGGATCTGCATTTCCTCGTGATGAATGGCAAAAAAAAAAAGGTTATTAATGACTGCTCGGTGGACAGCAATAATTTATTTGCTTGGGTTACGTTGAATGTTTATATGTAAGAATGCAGTTGGTTTTTGCTTGCTGCAGACTTCTTTTTTTTAAAGGCTTTTGTGCTTCTTCTGCGTATTTATATATGAAGGGGGCAGAGAGTTCCAAATAAATTTATGAAGGAAGCATTGTATGAATTAATCAACCAGGCTGTTATGCCCTAACGCATGTCGTGGATCGATTAAAATATACTTGCGTTGGTCTTTTGAATGATATCTCATCATATTTAGTGTTAATGCATATGCTTTGACTTTATTTCTTTTTTTAATTTCTCTTGCTGAAAAGTTTTTCCTTGGTTTTCTGTTTATTTAGAAATTGGAGATATTAAAGATCATCTAGAGCTTTGATTGTAGCGAGTTTATAGCTAAACTAATTGTCTCAACAAAGAAGAATCCAATTATATCAAAATTAATTTAATCCGAGTTCATTCAAACCCGGAGCAAGCAATTAAATCACATGTGGATGGTTTAGGTAATTAATTTGAGGTTCAAATGAACTCTCAATTTAACATATTTGTATTTAAATTAAGCATATCAATGGGAATTGTTCAACCATGTGGTTATGCTAGTTATTTGTCAAATGATCTAAATGTCCCTCTTTAATGTGCTATAAATAAATCCTCAACACTTGGGCAGGGAGGAGTGAAATTTCAATTTTATTCTGAACTTGAAGACCATGAATTAACTCTTGATTTCCTTAGCCAACAATCACCAGCCGTCAGTCACTACTACTACCTAATTCACCGTCGGTGAACTCCAGAATACGATATAAGAAAATATTTTGAATATGATGTAACGAAATATCTCAAATACAATGTAATGTATGACACGAGATTATATACTTAAAGTTTAACTACTTACAATTACCGTAATTAAAATACAAATATTTTTCATACCCATGATTTTTTTAGCGTTGTAACCCTTTTTTTTTTTCAAATTATAAGATAATAGTGTCTTCATAATTACATATTTATAGTGAATTATATTAACTTGAATAAGTCCTGGGTTTTTTTTCTCTTTTTAAGTTTTTCCAGATAAGAAATTTTGATGCCCCCTTCCACCCCTTTATTTGTGTTAACTCTATGGCTAAAACTTTAAACTCATCACTCTACTATCATGAATGTTCTAGCGCAAACAAAAGCTCTATACTATGAAAAATTATTACGTGCGGACACCACATGCAGAGATGCATGCGGTGTCTAATCTCCACCGTGGGTCCCACCAAACCCGTGATGAAGGGTGGAGATCGGACACCGCGGAATAATTTTTCTACTCATGTATTTTTATATAAAAAAAATTTTGTTATATTTTGAAGTGTCGTATTTTTTTAATAAAAAAAAAATCTATAACAAGTGACAAATCATCATAAAATCCAGTTGAAAATCTGTTCATAAAATCATCCAAAAAAAAAAAAACATGCAGGAGAATTCAGCTCAAAACGGCTCCTGAGTCCGCCCGTGATGCCCCCAACAAACAGCTGCACCCCCTGCTACCTTCTGTCCCCAAGACCATGCCCCAATAAGTAACCACAATGCTCCTTACCACGTGGGTTAAAAAGGAACCGGCATATACGCTCACTCCATCCCTCAGATCAGCCACCATCACGTAATAATAGCAAAGCATCTCTTCTCCATCAAAAAGATGGCTTTCTCCAACCCCCAAGCCGCCCAACGGCTACAATTCCTATTTTTTTCCTCAATTCTTTTCCATGTCACTTTGTCCCCACCACCCCCGACTTCGCCACTCGGTCGGATGACAAAAGGTTAAAAAATTTAATTTAAAAAAAAACAAAAATCAATTTGAACCGATCCCTGAAACCCGGGAAAGCATAACGGAATGGCAGGAAAGAAAAATAAAATAAAAATGTGCTGCGCACAGAGAATCACCGGCGGCGAGCCTCCCGCCGGCCTGGTAGATTAAGCCGGCGAGGGCTGCGAGGTCGGATCGTTGGATGATGGAATGTCGGTGCCGACGCGACAGCCCTCCAGCATGAATACGACGTCCGCCATGTTGGGACGGTCCACCGGGCTTGGAGCTGTGCAGAGCAGCCCGACCTTGATGCCAAGAAGAAACTCCTCCCACTCCGCAGATTCAGGATCGAGCTCCAACAACCCCGGCTCCAGTAACTCAGTAATCTGCCCTCGCTGCAGCTGCCTCTTCACCCACTTCACGATATCCTCCTCCTCCTCCTCCCCGGCAAACGTCCCCGGCCGCCGCCCCGTCAGCAGCTCCAATAAAACAATCCCAAAGCTGAACACGTCTCCTTCCCTCGTCGCCTGCCCAGCCGCCGCAGCATCCGGCGCCACATAACCCAATGAACCAACCACCCCCACCGCCACTGAAGACGTCGACGCCGCAGCCTCCGCGGCTGCTCCCGCCGTCACCGCCATCCTCTCCAGCCCAAAATCAGACAAATGGGGCTCAAAANGCCCCGCCGCCGCAGCATCCGGCGCTACATAGCCCAATGAACCAACCACGCCCACCGCAACTGAAGACGTCGACGCTGCAGCCTCCGCGGCTGCTCCCGCCGTCACCGCCATCCTCTCCAGCCCAAAATCAGACAAATGGGGCTCAAAATCGGCATCAAACAACACGTTCTGCGGCTTCACGTCCCCATGGACAACATTCGCGGCGTGCAGGAACGCGAGACCCCGCGCCACTCCGAGCGCGATTAGGTGCCGCATTGGCCAGTTGAGCACGTGGCCATCTTGGTGCGATGCTTCCTGGAGCAGAGTGGCTAGATTACCGTTCGGCATGTAGTCGTAGATGAGCAGCCGGACGTCCGGTGGAGGCCCAGCATAATAACCCCGGAGCACGGTCAGGTTCCTCTGCTTCACCTTCCCGAGCGATTCCGCTTCCTTGCGGAAAAAACCTTCCTCCACCACCACCGCCCCATCGGCGGAAGTTGACGGCAGCCGGAGGATTGACAGCACCGTGCCGTCGTTGTAGCAGGCCTTGAAGACAAGCCCGTGGCGCCCGCGGCTCAACACGTTCTCCTCGTCAAACTGCCTCGTGGCTTCCAATGTCTCCGTGTAGGTAATTTTGTTCTGGAACATGATTAGCTTCGGTCCTCCACCGTTGTCGCCGGCGCTGCCGGAGCTCGATCCGCTTNTCCGCGGCTCAACACGTTCTCCTCGTCAAACTGCCTCGTGGCTTCCAATGTCTCCGTGTAGGTGATTTTGTTCTGGAACATGATTAGCTTCGGTCCTCCACCGTTGTCGCCGGCGCTGCCGGAGCTCGACCCGCTTCCTCGTCCTGGACTGCGCTTCTTCGGCCCGTCGCGCCTCTCGAGAAACCTATGCCGCCATCGGATTAGAAAACAGACGCAGCAGCAGTAGAGTATTGTGAGGAGGATGACCGCCAGCGCGCCAGCGAGGGATATGAAGAGGATCGACTGAGTCCACCTTTTCTTTCCGCCGCATTTATTGGCCAACGGCTGACCGCAGAGGTCAGGATTTCCAGCGAACAGAGAAGCATTCTTGAATCGGGAGGACAACATTAGCGGTATCTCGCCCTCCAGATTGTTGTATGAGACGTTGAAGTGAGTCAATCTGTTAATAACTGCAAGGCTGGAGGGAATCGCGCCGCTGAGTTTGTTTGAGGAAAGATCTAAGTTTNAAGAAGCATTCTTGAATCGGGAGGACAACATAAGCGGTATCTCGCCCTCCAGATTGTTGTATGAGACGTTGAAGTGGGTCAATCTGTTAATAACTGCAAGGCTGGAGGGAATCGCGCCGCTGAGTTTGTTTGAGGAAAGATCTAAGTTTTGCAGCTTGGACAAGTTTGAGAGGGACTCTGGGATGCTTCCGGAGAGATTGTTTTTGTCAAGCAGGAGAGTGGACAGCGACGAGCATTGCGAAATCTCCATTGGGATTCCTCCAGAAAGGAGATTCTTGCCGAGGTCGAGTTCTTCCAGGTTGGAAAGCCGCGAGAGATCCACGGGAATGTAACCTGAAAGGTGGTTTTCGCGGAGCTGGATGGTAGTGAGGTTAGAGCAGTTGCCAAGCTCCGCAGGAATCACGCCAGAGAGGTTATTTTTGGAGATGGAGAGAACTTGCAGGGACTGGAGGTAACCGTAGGTGGTAGGGATGACACCTTTAAACGAATTGGACGTCAGATTGAGCCGCTGCAGGCTCCACAGGCTGGTAAAACCTTCAGGAAACTCACCTGATAACGAGTTATCGGCAAGCGAGATCACTTGGAGGTTCGGCATCCCGAAAAGCTCAGCTGGAATTTCGCCGGAGAGGTTGTCTTGTCCACTGAGGTCTAGTAATTTAAGGTTTCCAAGCTTTCCGATGCTCGACGGGATGCTTCCTGAAAAAAAATTGTTGCTCAAGTTCAAGCTTTGCAAACGCTCTAGATTCCCGATACCTGCCGGAATCTCGCCGGAGAATCTATTGCTGGAAAGGTCCAGAGAAGACAGGTTGCTCAACCTCAGTATCTCTTNATTTCATTGAAAAATAATGAATTGATAGTACCAAACATAGGGCACCAAAGCCTTTTTTTTAAAATTGATAAAGTAAGATGACAATGCTATCTTGTTAAAACACAAATTGTTGCTAGGGCTGTTATATATATCTGTGTGTGTGTGTGTGTGATATGTGTGATAGAGAGAGACGAAATGTCGGCTCAGGGAAGAACTCATCCCTCAGCACCTGGAAGGGCGTTTTTTGGACAAGACAACAGAGTTGCTGGACTCGACCACTCTCCAACCAGTCGGCCACCGCCCTCTTTCTCTCACTTGCTGCCCACCATGGTTGGCCGCCTCCTATAACTGGTCGACCACAACCGAGCAATCGGTCGGCCACCCATGGCCGACCACCTCCTATAACTGGTCGACCATAGGTGGTCGGCCACAACCGAGTGTTGGCATCACTTTTTGATGTTACATGTGTAGGATGTCCGCTAGAACGACCTAAGATTGTATTTCATGCATAAATAACTTCTCAGAACTCAAGACATCCATTTGAGACTCTCTGGTGCGTATTTAATGACACAAGGAAATGATCGTTCTGCTAAACTTTGACTTTCACTTAAACGAAATTCGGTCTAGATTTTGTTTGTCAGACGACTTTGGCCAAACGACAGATTTCTGCGGGACTTTGGTTGTGGCTTTAGCGAAAACTGGTCGGCATTTGTCTGTCAAACGACTTTGACCGGACCAACGGATTTCACTCTGTACGACACATGTAAATCGGGCTCAAATTGGTCCGATTGTTGACGAATTTGTCCAGACAACCTTAGATTACAAAAGAGAATGCGAGAATCAAAACAATTGACCTTTAGATATATATATATATATATATATATATATATAT
>JXCR01070350.1:227702-247334 GCA_002079205.1 Phalaenopsis hybrid cultivar
TATATATATATATATATATATAACTGCGTCAGCCTACCGGAGTTGGGGGAGCTTCGACCTCATTTGTAGAACCTTCTGGCCCTTACCTTTAATCCTGACAGCGCATGGATCTCATTGTCAACTGTATTGCCTTCCAAAGCACTTACGAGCGTATCTTCATCTCGGTCCAATCTCCTGGGACTGAAATCTCTTGCATGGTGGTGACTATGGTGATATAGAATCGTCTGTCACTAAAACTGGTCCTGCTGCTCTGCTGGTAAGGGCTCTTATCTCATCAGGTGTTACCGAAGGAAGTAGAATGAGGTGTTTGTCGTCCTTGGTGAAGGAATACGTGTTTTTGAATCCATCATGTTAAGCTTCTAGTCAAATTGCCACGGTCTTCCTAGTAGAAGGCGGCAGGCGTCCATGGGGACCACATCACAACATACCTGGTTCTACAGCTTCCCTATTGAAAACACTACTAGGTATTGTCGGTCGATCTTGACCCTGTTTTTCTTCTTCAGCCACATCAATGAATATGGCTAAGAATGCCTCTGAGTTGTGAATCCCGGATTCTCTACCCTCTTAGTCGATACCACATTCTTACTTCTACTCCTATCGATGATAAGACTGCATACCTTTTCGTTCACTATGCGGCGGGTGTAGAAAATGTTGTGGCGAAGCTACTGCGGATCCCTCGTGTCTTTGGCCTGCAGAACCCGTCGAATCACAAGTGCTTCTCCCTCATATGATGGAAGCTGATACTTCTCAGCATGTTCCTCAGCTTCCTGCTCCTCGCTAACCTCTTCTACGACGCTCTGCTCAGTAAAAGAAACAACTCTGCTCGTCTGGCAGCTGAAGGCTATGCGCCCAAATCCGTGGTATTTGAATAATTTTTTTACGGGCACTGTAGTCGGCTTCTTCCCACTCGGGGTGGCTTTAACCATATCCGAACTAATTTTCTCAACTCGCTGCGGCATGCTTCTGTTGATATCTCCAACTATGGGTGGCTGTCAGCTTTGCTTCTACTGCCTTTTTACTTTCAATGCGAGTGTTTGGACATCCCCTAGCATCCAGTACGGCTATAGCTGCAGCACATTGCTAATACTAGGCTTCAAGCCCCCAAGATATTTGTTTATTGTATTTTCCTCTAGCTCTATCAGGTCGTACTTCAGTTGTAAGTAATTGAACGAATCTGTGAACTTCTCCACTGAAATGTCTCTCTGTTGCAAATTATGGAGTTTCAAAAACATGCCTTGGCAGTAATGAAGGGAAAAATATTTCTTCTACATAGTTTTCTTCTTCTCCCACCTGCTAACCTTTTTGCAGCCTTCTTGTCTCCTCTGTCTTTGTACGCTCTCCCACCAAAGGGAGACACCTTTCTTCAATTTGATAGCAACTAATTTAACTCGCCTCTCTTTGGACCCCTTTTTGTATTCGAAGATCCAATCAATTGCCTGTAGCCATTCAATAAATTCATCAATATCCATGCTCCCCTCAAACTCAAGCAAATCTATCTTGATCTCGTAGTCTTGGTGCCCTCCAAATGACATCTCTTCTTAGAAAGTTTCCCTATGGGAGGGATGCATGTATCCCTCTTTAGGCTTCCTCTGATATTGGATTTCGAAGCATCGTGGCCTTTCTTCTTCATTGTTGAAATTATTCCTATGGAAGGGATTCAAATCCTCTTCTCCCTCTCCCCTTTGACTATCCAATTCTCGGTCAAAGGTAACTTCTTCTTGTATCATCTATTCAATCTCTGTAATTCTTTGTTGGAGGCAATGGAGTTCCCGCCTTATCTCTTCCCAGGTAAGCTCAAGCATATTTCTCCTTGGCGCCATGTTTGGTGGTTTGGGATCTGTTAAAGGAAAGAAAAGAAGGAACAAAGAAAGAAGAGAAAAAAATAAATGAACGAGGGGAAAAAAATAAAAAATTTGGTGTGGTGGATTGGGTAGGGGCGGATGCTAGAAATCTTAAGATAAGACTAATATTGGGCTAGCTCTGATACCAAAAGATACCGGATTTGATCCAAACCACGACTCTAAAATACAAATATTATTGTTGTCTCTAAATGAGGTTACCATGGAAACTCCAAGTAAATAGAATAACCACCCAAAGCAACGGTGCTTGATATAAACAAACACCCAACACAAAAAGGATGACACAAACAAAACTGACGAGCAGGAAATCCAGTGAGTGGAGCTTGGAGACCTACAGGAGGCAGAGTGGAAGGGAGACAGACTGCGTGGCAGGGAGCAAAAGTGGTGGTCTGCGGGAGCAGGGAGACAGCCTGCGGGGGCAGGAAGGCGACCTGCAGAGGCAGAGAGCAATGGCAGCCTGCTGGGATGAGTATGGAGAGCTGCGATCTTGCTAGGAGAAGACTAGCAGTAGGTTAGAGGAAAGAAGAAGCTAGGCTGCAACTGGTAGGGGGCAGAGAGGAGGTCGGGTGGTGGTCTACAGAGAGGTGTATTGAGAGTTGCGGCCTTGTTGGGAGAAGGTTGGCAACATGGTGGAGGGAAGATGAAGCTGGGCTGCAACTGGTTGGGGGCGGGGAGGAGGCTGGGTGGTGGCCTGCAAGGGTGCAGAGGGAGTCTGAGAGGTGCTGGGGGTGCAAGATTTAGGGAGTAGCAGCGGGAAGGGTGGACAGATAGATAAATATCTCAGTGGGGTCGATCTACAGTTGAAGCACCACCCGAACTAGTGCAGACGATCATCACCTCATATGAGGGATAGCAGGAGTACTATCTCGACGTCGGATACAGTCCTCAAAGGGAAAGTACCAAGCCCAAAACCTGAATTCAAATATCAAAACAAGACCTCTAACTTTAAACACATCATCTCCAACTTATAAAGAGGCTATACTTTTTGTAAGAAACACTTAAAATAAGAAAGAGAAATAAAATATAATAAGGATCTCAGATTTTTGGAAAGCAAGCAAGGAGAATAAAAAAAAAATCAGATTTTAGGAAGGGATTTAAATTAAGAAAAACCTATGGGGGAAAGTAAGAGAAGAAAGAAAGGAAAGAAAAGGGAAATGAGTAAAACGGAAAGGAGGGAAAAAGAAAATGAGGGAAAAAAAGAAACCTCTCCCTTGAGGACTGGTCAGTCCTCAACCACTCCCCCCAAACACCCCCCGAGCCCTGCGTCATTATAGTTGTCAAAAAAAAAAAAAAAAAACCACCTTAGTTCATGGTTAGTAAAATGCCAATGCAAAATATTTTGGAGGTATCTAGCAACAAAGTGGCAGAAAAGAAGATGCGGGAGTTACTTCATATTAAGTGGTAAGAAAGAAACTTCAATCCAAATAGTTCGATAATTAGGAATAATAAGCTAACATATATATTTGTGTACATGGGCTATCTATCATATTAAGAACATTACCGGATAACTTTCATAGGGGTAAAGTTTGATTCCCAGAGATGATTAATAATTGTGCCTTTCCATGTTGCTCTAAATTTAGTTAACCACTCTGATCTCTGTTCTGTCTCCGATGAAAAGCCAGCTGGGCCTACTAAGATCAAGTGTTGAACATGTTCGGGATGCTGCAAGGAGAAAAATTGAAAAGATTAACGAGGAAAAGGTAAACAAGCAATGCATTAAAAGAGTTTTCTGATAATATAAACAAGTTTTTACCTTCAGAGCATATTTCGAAGCAACATATCCTCCAAAAGAATGGCCGAGTAAGATAAACTGATTAAGATTTTTAGCTTTACGCCATTCCTCAAAAGAATCTATAAACCACGCCTCAGTTTCTGTAATGAGAAGTCAACCATTTTCAAGTGATGAAAAATCCAGTTAGAAACCTTAGAGATGAAATTAGCTCATATGATTGTTCACAATTGTGGACTAAATTTAATGAGCAGAAACCGAAGTTTTAAAAAATAACTGTGCTTGCAAAATAAAGCTTACATAACTATTTTTTAGAAATGCCAAAAAAGAATTCTATTCTCCCACCTCCCACCCTCCACCAACCCACCCAACTCGCTCACCCATCTTTGGCTACAACCCCTCGAAAACATACCACCAAGGGTGGAAGCGGTCTCTTTTTTGAAGGAGGGGGAGAGCAAATTGCCCCCCTAAACATAATGTGAGAGTGGCTAAGCCAAAGAAGGGCAAACTAATATTTCATGAGGGACAAAACTGATATTTTAGAAAGAGCAAAAGGCTAAATTACACTCGCATATAAGTAAAAATCTAAATTTGAGGGGAACAGTTCCCCTCCTGGACCCTACCTGAATCTACGCTTGCATACCACACTGGATCTGACTACAACAACAACAACAACAACAAAGCCTTAATCCTACAACAACAACAACAACCACACTGGATCTGACTGATCCAATAATTAAGAAACCCTTTAATAAAAACTCAACTAAAATTTGTAGAGTANTACTCGGTTCTCCAGTTTCCTCTTGTGTTCGGATTCAAGTTTCCGTATCGATGACACAAAAAGCTTGTTTGTAAATATTACGGGAGCGAACGTGTTGGATCTTGTTATGGTATGGCTCATATACCATATCGGGACAGACGCTGGATCGAAGCGGAGCGGATGAATCTGTCCAAATTGGAAAGTTACGTGGGTTGGGGTGCGGGGGCAAAGCCCCGCGGTTTGGTACAGGGGTAATGTTGTATTTACATATTGTGCCTAAGATTTACTCCTGAGGTTATAAATAGGTCTGTTAGTAACCCCATGAGGTATCCTCTATTCTGTGATCCCTTTTCTGAATATTGAAAGGAACTCGCCGCTCTGCTCCCGAGGACGTAACCATCTTTGCCGAACCTCGTTAAATCTTTGTGTTCTTCTGGATTTGTGTCGATTACTGTTTTCTTCGCCCCTATTTTCTCAACAAGTGGTATCAGAGACAGGTTCGAGGGCAGGGAGCAGAGCGGCGAGTTCCTTTCAATATTCAGAAAATGAATTACAGAATAGAGGATACCTCCTGGGGTTACTAACAGACCTATTTATAACCTCAGGAGTAAATCTTAGGCACAATATGTAAATACAACATTACCCCTGTACCAAACCGCGGGGCTTTGCCCCCGCACCCCAACCCACGTAACTTATCCGCTCCGCTCCGCTCCGCTCCGAGGACGTAGGCATCTTTGCCGAACCTCGTTAAATCTTTGTGTTCTTCTGGATTTGTGTCGTTACTATTTTCTTCGCCCCTATTTTCTCAACAGATCTTGATCTGTCCGTGAATCACACCTAATGAACAGTGATGAATAGTAAAACATATTATTCTTTAGTTGATTCTCATAAAATGATCTCTTCATTTATAAAAGAGGGGATATAATATGTAATGTTATATTTCTATTTCTGCTTGGCTATCCTATGGCTTGGTTGGCTAGGATAATCTAACTTCAGCTTGATAAGGTTGATTAGTTCGGCTATGTTGAGTCAGTGCAGCTAGTCAACAAGCTTTGACTGATTTCAGGTCTACAGGACTAACTCAGTCAGCTATAATTTATCAATCAGTTTATCTAGTCTGATCATCTACCCTTGAACCCTAGATAAAGAGCTCTTGTCGTCAGAACAAGAGAAGACTATCGAGCAAAGGGTGAATCACTATAACCCAATAGATAATTTATTCTTTTACGAGGAAGTCCTTTGGGGATGAGTGTGAGGCTTTATAATCTTGCTAATTTTTTTTGTTCCTTATGAGAAACTTTGGGTTCTCCCTGAGATGACAGATGATGGGAGCTGGATTCTTTCTACGGGTAAGATCTACTGAGAGGTAGCTCGCTGCTTTCGCTCAGCTTTCCAGTGATGGTTAGCTCGAATACTTGTCTATTGTTCAAGTTCAATCAATTCAAACTTGGATCACCATTTTGATCCTTCTAGCTCGGTCAACATTCATCCTAGGTTCGGGAATTGAGTAGGTGGGCCTGTTGGTCTCTAGTTTGTGAGCTCTCATTTGTTGTACTTCCTTCTTTTAGGGTCGTTGGTTCTCTTGGGGATTTGTGCTGTCACATTCGTGGTGTACATAACTTATTAAAAAAAATAGGTAAAAGTAAAATTAGAGAGTGAAACAGATTACAATAGAAAATTTTTAGAAATAGAAGTTGCAAGTATTATGTTTGTTTAGCAAGAGATACAAATATCTTTGTTATATCATTTTATGCCATTTGAAATTTTTATTGAAAGTTCTTAGATGTGAGAAAGAAAGTTATATGAGAAAAAAATTAAAAAAAAATTAACACATTTTATATATGATCTTAATGCATGGACCTTGTGATTAAGATTTGAGGCATGTGAAGATGAGTCTCAAATGATAAAGAGCTTTCGGGTTCCTTGGATATATCATGTAGCTATGTGATATGGGTGAGCTCTAAAGGATTTGAAACTTAGTCCCAATGTTGAATCGGTAAGAATGAGGAAATTTCCAATAATGTCTTTAATATCTTAGGTCTTAATCAATCATCCAAATTCATTTTGCCATGAAAATTTCTCAATTATGAGGACATCTCTAATAATAGCATATATATGTTAAGATGCGGAGAGGTTTAGCTCTCTCAACTCACTCAAACACTTGAATACCAAACTTAATCTCAAAAATATATTTGATTGTGTTATTTATGATTTTCTCAAAAGATTGGAAGAGAGAGGTATAAAAAAATTCATATTGATATGCGGTCAATAAATTTTGTCATTTGACACAAATTTCATAGTATTTCTTGAGAAAAAAAAATCAACTCAAATAAAACTTCTTATTACAGCTTATGTGGCCAACTATGAGCTATGTAGCTCACATCTCTTGCAGATCCCAGCTCCGACCTTTACAACCTATGGATGTTATTACAACTCCTCATCATGACTTATATGCTGACAACAACTTACATGGCTCATAACTTATGAAACTCCCAACTTCAGCCTCCATGGATTATGATTGTTATTATAGCTCACTACTACAGTCTACGTGACCAACTACGACCTACATAGTTCACAGCTCACACAGTTCTCATCTCAGGCCCCTGTGGTCTACTGAAGTTATTGCAACTCATCACTACGGCTTACATGATCAATTATGACCCACATAGACCACAACTTCTACAACTCCTTACTGCAGCTTATGTGACCAACTGACTCTCTTAAAGCAGCCATGTACGTCCTACATGAGCAACTACTATCAAGGTTTTTAACTACACCTCTACGACTAGCTGGTGCTACAATCATTGTTTATAATGTTCATGACAAGCTATTACATTTATAACAATCGACTACAACTTTTGTGTCACATTAAAACTATTATTGTTGAACTACTTTATACATCAACATTATAATTTCATCATTTCTAATTCAAGAGGGAATATACACTTACGATTATATAGTAAATTATTTTGATTGAGCTAGGCCTCATGATTTTTCCTCTTCAGGGTTTTCCAAGTAAAAATTGAGATGTCTCCTCTTTCTTACTATTTTTTATTTGTGTATGTGTTAGATCTACATTAACGCTAATATGCTAAATTATTACTCTATAATCATACATCTTTCGACATGCAACATTTTGGTATCATATGTAGGAAAAGAAAACATGTTAGGGGCAGATATAGATGAATTGCTTCCAAACTAAGAGCAGCGTTCATCACAAGGAGCACTTTCTCAACACCGTCTCATCATATTGAATTTCCTCCTCAAATGGATCGAGAAGTTTTTCTCTTCAGTATTACATAAATGAACCGCTTTACGAGCTTCTGTGAAAAACTCCCAAATCACAGAACATCAAATCAAAAACAATAATAACAAAATTTGTCAAATTTCACAACCATATCTTCAAAAGAAAAGTATGGTTGATTTCGACCTCTACCCTAATCTCGAGAAATGCAGAGCATCTCTGACACCTCATTATAGACTTCATAGATCCTAAGGGGAGTTAATTCGACCACTTCCATAACAGGATATGGTCGTCAAGCAAGAGCTTTGAATAACAACCCCAGAAAGGTCAAAATTTTTTAATGTATACCTTTCGACTTCTCCCATTACAGGTTATAGTTGTCAAGAGAAAATGCTTCGGCTAACATTCTTAGTAGAAGATAATGTCTCCACCGATACCCATAAAAGAAGAGCCCAAATGCAAGTCTCAATTGGAAGTCGACACTGGATACACTCCTTACTTGGAAGTCCTCTTGAGAACAAGTGATAAATAAGGACTTCCATCCCTCTAGAGGACTAGTTGGGAAACAAATTTGATAAGAAGCTAACAGTGGATATTTCTCACTAGGAAGTCCCTATTAACCTCATTTTTTGATAAGGTCTATCCCTTTTCTTCCTCTTTCCTTAGAACCTATGATCTAGCCTTAAGTTTTTCTTAGAGGTTATCTCAGAGGACTACTAATGGTTGAGACACTAAATTAGATCCTAAAGTAATTCTTCACTCCCTTGGGTTTGAAATATACTTGGCTTGAATCATTATCCAATGGTTTGGTGTTAAAATGGTAATGGCTTAGTTATTAAAACTAGAGATTGAATGCTCCTATAATATCTTGGATATACTTTAGGTGACTCATTGGGCTTGGCGACTTGACTCCATGACCTAGGCACCTTTGAACTCTTAGTTCGCCGCACGGACTAAGTAGATTAGAGCTATCCTTTCGTCTAGTCAATTTAGGAGAAGACCTTATATATATGACTCACTTAACTACCTTAGATCACTCTTTAACTCTTTTTCTTTAGTTAAAGATGACCACAATTAGTTTGGTGTTCACATTTAACCATGATTGTGCTAAATCTAAAATAGATTAAATATAATTAAAATTAAAATGAAATTCAACAAAATCAAATTTGAAATCAAATAATATTAAAACTTGCAAATAAAATCATAGATACTATGATTAAAAATAAAATATAAACTATAAAACTTATACATATAAACAAAGCATAAACAAATCTAAAATCAAATTTAACTTAACTAAACCAAATTTAAACATTAAAAAGTATGAAGTATATTTTGCCAACTTTATGATCTAAACTTCACCCGTATTCAAGCCACAATGTGAATTTCTTCAAATATGTAGTGTAATTTGCCAAATTCATATGCAACCAAGAATATTTGATAAATATTCTTATTTTAAATGGTTTTATATACATTTTAAGTATCTTACTTATTCCTTCTCTTTTGCTTAAATATTAGTAAAAGTTTGTCTCTATGTGCTTGAAAAAACTCAAAATTGACTTTATGGATGAAAATACATGATGTTTAACCTTATTAGTAGGCTTCTAACTTTACACAACATTGTTAGGATTTACGGTGCCTACTTGTTAAGAGTTATTGCTCTCCCAAAATGTGCATCATTTAAGTTATCTATATCTATATACATATATACATACATACATACATACATACATGTGTGTGTGTGTGTGTGTGTGTGTGTATGTGTGTGTGTGTGTGTGTGTGTGTGTGTGTGTGTGTGTGTGTGTGTGTGTGTGTTATATTTGTGTGTGTGTGTTGTGGTGATCCTTCAAAAAGAGCTCACCTTATATGTTAGAAAAATATCGCCCTTTAAATCATAGGAACGTCTTGGTTTCTCATTATTATTTATAAAATAAAAGTTACATTGAAGTGCATATATAATAATAGCTAATGAGGGACAAAAAGTTAAACAAGCTTGCAATGTAAAAATATAAAGCTTATACTACTAATTGATCAAACATTTTCCAATTAAATATTCACAAATGAGCAATTAATGTTTACAAGTAAAAAATTAATTTAATGAAAATGACGCTATGAAAACAAAAAAGAAAAGAAAAATAAGTAAATAATAATAATAATAAGTTTTATGGATTTATCTAATATATAGTAGATTAAAGATATAGCCAAAATGAGGATAAATGAAGTTGATTTTTTAATAATATTTTCATTATAGCAAGTTATCATGTAAGAGAATGAATAATTAATGTAAATGTTGATTATACGTGTAAATGATTGTAAGAGATTTATTTGTGTATTGAGATTGACTTGTTTAAGCTTGTTTATTTAATACTTTTGTATCAGGAAAGGGCAAATGAACTACTCGAATACACAGTTTCATAGTGGGAAACTATACTCTCAACAACTATATCACAAATAAGTACGCTATTTATTTAAAGAATTAAAATATTTTTATCTAGTTAGAATAAATGTGGTTTGTTCTAACATGAAATTCTAGACCGAATCTTGAGTAGCATTGCGATGTTGGTCGCAGCGAACTCGTCTTTCGGTAATTTGAGAAAAAAAATGATGAAAATGATAAAACGAATATGTTCAATGCCATTTTTGTTTAATTATAAATAAATAAACTGAAAATAATAAACTTAAGCGAGTCAAATTGAATTATCACAAATTCTTCAAAGCCATGATTATATTATTTTTTTTCTTAATTTTATTAAAATTGAGTAAAATTTTATTAATCATATTATTTCTCCAAGTTTCCAAGAGAATTTGTTGCCAATCTCTTAAATAATCTATATTATATATATATATNTACTTCACCTACATATCACCACCTCGAATCTTTGGATGTTTATGTTACCCATGGCAACCACAACATGTTACTCATAAGTTCTCTTGAAAATCCTTGCCCTGTATTTTTATGGGCTACAGTCCCCATCATAAGTATTACAAATGTTTTGATATTCAGGAAAATAAAAATTTTATTTCTCGTCACATTATTTTTTATGAAATCATATCCCCCTACAAAAAACCTACAAGTACTTCTTCTACTTCTACATGCAACTCACCTCATTACATACCACCCTCACTTCTCATTCCACTGTCAACTCTCTCCCATAATCTCGACAACACTATTATCCCTCCTCTTCCTCAAACTATACTCCTCTCTCTTCATCTTCATAACAGTCACGCTACTTCTCCTTCCATAGAAATGTCCCCTCCCTCTGCTCACTCTTCCTACATTAGACTCTCCCCTACCCACTCACAAAGTTCACCCTATGGTTACCCGCAAGCAAATCAACAGTCCCAAACCCAAACAACTCGTAGATCTTTAACACGCTATCCCTCACCATGACACTCCTACCACTTACACTCAAGCTATTAAGATTTTCCATTGGAGGAATGCTATGTTGAAGGAATTCATGTCCTTGCAACAACAAGGCACGTGGAATCTTGTGCCTCCCACTGCAAATACAAATGTCGTAGGGTCAAATCGCTCACTATAAAGCTCACTTGTAGCCCAAGGTTTTAAACAACGATAAGGAATTTATTATACGGAAACCTTTAGCTCAGTCGCTAAATTTCCCACGATTCACATTCTTATTACACTTGCTAACACATAAAAAAATAAAATTCAGCAGCTTGATGTCTCCAATGCTTTTGTGCACAAGAAACTAGATGACACTGTTTATCTGACTCAACCACCCAATTTTATTGATTCCCAACATCCTCATCACATTTGTAAATTAAACAAAGCTATTTATGGCCTCAAAAAAGCACCACAACAGTGGTGCTTCACTGTTTTGCAGTTTTCTTTATGCTTAGAACTTTACTCTCAGCACTGCTGATCAATCTCTCTTAATTTACAACAAAGACAATATTCATATTTATTTATTAGTCTATGTTGATGACATTCTAATAACTAGAAACTCCTTTTCTGTTATTACTAAAATTACCTACACTCTCAACATGTGTTTCAATTTAAAACAACTCGGTCCTATCTCTAATTTTCTTGGCTTACAAATTCAATAAACATCTACTATTACTTCATAAATTAACAACACTATCTTACTGATCCTTTTCACAAAACCGACATGATTAATGTCAGGTCGGTTTTAACTCCACCTCCCACCAAACACTCTTCCTCAACTGGACCATACACTTCATTAACTGACCCAACCAGACATCACATTTGTTGTAAATCGTCTCAGCTAATGCATCAGCCCACCACTTTTCACTATCAACACCTAAAAAGTCTTCTCAGATATTTATTTATTAGTCTATGTTGATGACATTTTAATAACTAGAACTTCTTTTCTGTTATTACTAAACTTACCCACACTCTCAACATGTGTTTCAATTTAAGACAACTCGATCCTATCTCTAATTTTCTTGGCTTACATATTCAATAAACCTCTACTAGTTACTTCATAAATTAACAACACTATCTGATTGATCTTCTTCACAAAACCAACATGATGAATGCCAAATCGGTTTTAACTCCTCTTCCCACCAAACACTCTTCCTCAACTAAACCATACACTTCATTAATTGACCCAAACTTTTCAGATAGATCATTGGAATGCTTTAATATCTAACCATTACCCTACCAGACATCACATTGTCGTAAATCATCTCAATCAATGCATCAACCCACCACTCTTCACTATCAACTCCCAAACGTCTTCTCAGATATTTAAAAGGTACCAATACTCACGACATACCAATTACCCGTGGCTCTTTACTTTTAAATGTTTATGCAGACGTTGATTGGGCCTCAGATGCAACTGATAGAAAATTCTTTTTGAGTATTTTGCATTTATGTAGGTTCAAATCTTATATCAAGGTCTGTTAAGAAGCAACCCATGGTTGCAAGATCATATGGACAAGCCGTACACAGGGCTATCACATCAACTACCACTGAAATTATATGGTTACGTAGGTTATTACAAGATCTTACAAACACAACCACACCTCCTACCATCATTTACAATGACAGTATTTCATCTAGAACACTTGCTCACAACCTTATTTTTCATGCCCGCACAAAGCACATATAAGTGGACTATTACTTTACTATTAGACTTAAAAAGATTCATTTACAACACTTGATGACAGAAAATCAGATTACTGATATTTTTACAAAACCCTCATATAGCTTGACATTAAGAACTCATCACCAAGCTCACGATCCAACCAGCCGATCAACAACTTGAAGGGGGGTGAAGTGGAAGTTTGTTACACTCACTTGAATCTCTGTGTTTTACCTTTGGATCTCATGGATCACTTGCACCTCTCCATCGAAGCTTTCTTCTCACTGCCCTAGAGATTTAGTTGCATAGGAAATGCTATTTATATTAGAAATAAGTTAGTTGTGTATTGTTGTTCATATTTACTAGTTTGTCATCACTCTGGCTTTATATAGAGTAGAATGGTTTATTTGTTGGTTGTAACTAAGGAAATGAGATGAAACAAAAGGATTTTTGCTTAATCTTTTTTCAAGTTGCCCATCTCTTCTTCTTATACTAGTTTTTTATCTTCTCATTATCCTCTTCTATGAGATTATTTAGGAGACATCGCAATTTTTTACGTGAAAAATCCTGAAAAGAGGAAAACCATAGGACCTAGTCCAGTTGAAATAATACGATATGAACGATGAATATACGTGTTAGAGACATTTAATAGACTTTGCCTAACCATCATTTTCTTCTCAACTATTACCACCGCAGCCTTAGAAGGATGAGCTAAAATTACGTACATTGCTCTATAATACAATCTTTTTCAAGTGAAAAGAGTGGATGCTTGTAATATAAATAGATATAATTGATCATTTCTCCTATCCTAGACCCTCCGGTTTCTTATTTTTGAGTTTTTTTCGCGTGAGAAGTTTGATTCAGTGTGTCATTTATCTTTATTTATTTAAGTGATCTTCGTACAAAAATTAGACAAAATCTTCACTCCATCGCCGTAAATTTTCTAATACACAATAAATTTGATTTAATTACAAGTTCACTCAAACTTGGTCGATCCAAACATGACAAATTTACCATACAAATCAGAACATTTAACCCAAAGACAACTTAGCATTAATTCAACAAGCTTAAACCCAACACATGTGATCTTTGCTCATTATCAATAGCAAGATATTTATTAAATTGCCAAACAGGGATTATAGAGAACAGGAGGAGGGTCAGTTTAATGAGTCTAAAAATAGGACATTAGACAATTACTTCTTGCAATTTTGCATTGTCACTCATGGATCCTGACCTATGGTGTGGACGAGCTAATAGCCAAAAATGTTGATCCTTTCAGCTCGATTCTTGGACCCGCGCCATGTACTAAGAAAGGAGTGCCGAAAAATGAGAGTTGTAATTTTAGAATAGTTGAATGAAAGATGTTAACGATCCATTTTGTTTCACAACTGCTCAAGCTTCAATAAGAATCTATCATCACAATTTTAGGGAGAGTATATATATTATCGGGTTAATTTTAAGTTAGGGTCTGTTTGGGGCAGTTGCAGCTTATTAAAAAATAGTAGTGAGCTGCTGAAAAATAATTTGATGTTCAAAAAACTGTTATAGCTATTACAATTAAAAAAAAATGTCAGACCAGCTAGAAAGCTATCACCGCATCTAGCCAAGACCGATTAAAAAACACAGATTTCAACGACAGTTTTTTTGAAAAAGATATCAAAATGTGGTTTATCGAAATAGATAAAATTGTTGTGTGATGCCGTACTACCACCCCAAACGGATCATTAATCTCATATGGAGCTTAATAAAAAGCAGATTATGAATTAACTGGTCAATCAAATGTCATATGTTTTATTCATATCATCCCTTATCTCACCCTAAAGCAATCATAACATGAAAGAGATAAATAAGATTGATAATTTGCAAGCGAATTCAGGGTCCAAAATAAATTTTGAGGATTTTCAAAATGGATTAGGGCAGTTTTTTAAATTCCAAGCATAAAATTTACCTTAAAATAAAGAATTTACATGTTTAATTTTCTTTTCATGTGGATATTTTGAAATGGTATATATTAAAACATAAAACATATGATTAAGGGTCTTTTTCGGGCATCTTATAAGTGCGGACGGCGTTTTCAAAACGTCGACGTACCGTTTGGCTCTTCTGTTTCGCCAGCTTATCTGAAACTATGTTTAGGTTTTTACACTAAACGCAGGTAGCGGGTCAACCCCCGCGGCCGGCCCGCGTGCCGCGTTTCAGGATAAACAGTTTATCTTAAAATTCACAAGCTGCCCCAAACGGACCGTAAAATTCAGAAAAAAAAAAGATGCAAAATACAATAGAATGATTTTGAAATTGCACCAGATGACCAGGAAAAAAAATGATTATTTATCTAAATCTTAATTTTAAAATATAAAAAAACTCAGTTAAATATCATATTTTTTCTTACATAGATACCACACCATCTTATGTATTTATATATCCAACGCCTGCACATTAATATTTACATTCTGAACGCTCAAATCAAAATAATCACATAAGAAAAACACCTTTCCAAAATTCTTTAAAAGCCAATTGCATCTTTTTTAGGTGTAAAAGATTATAGCATCAACATGTTATAAATGTAAATATCAAAATTTAATTGCTAGTGTTGAATTCAAAAATGTCTGTTGAGACGCCTAAAGAATGGAGCGCAGAAGGGACAAAAATGAGTAGAGAGAGTACATTAATAAACAGTCAAATCTCATAACATTTATTCATGAAATGAATCTCTATTTATAGAAATAAATATTGTAAGATTACAATATATACCCCTAGTAAAGTAGGTACAACAGGGGGGTATTTTGGTTAATACATTATTATAGGGTTGGAAGCCTGAGATGGCGTCCGGTCGGATTTTGAACTATGCAACTATTTATCGGGAGTCTGAGAGAATGACCGACCGGGTCATGACCCGGACCACTATGGCCTACTGCTTGAGATCCGAGTGGATCTTAAGGTTGTAAATCAGACGAGCTTGAGCGAGCTCAGGATTGGTTCATGTTCAACTATTTTGAAATTACTCGTGTTTGAATTTGGCTCATGAACAATATGTTTGTGTTCGGCTCGATTTAAATATTTTTGTTCATGTTGGTTTAATAGAATAAGTAAAACCATATGACTACACTTGTTGTTATGATTTAAACTTAGATATAAATGTATATAATATATTATTATATAAATAATATATAATATATTATTATATAAATAATATATATAATGTATGTATTTTGAGTTTAAATGAGCCTAACACAAGCAAACACTGGGTTGTTTATGTCGGCTCGTTTATAAATCGAACTTAAAAAATTTGAAGTGTTTAATTTGTTTGCTTAACGAACGGGTCAAACACAATGTACTTAACGAGCGAAACAGAAGTTGTTCACGAACAACGAGCTTTTGACAGCCCTAATGGTTCTTACCATCCACCTAGCCGAGTTGAAGAATGCTAGCGGATTTGTTTGTGTGAGGCTAGTGTCGGAAACACTTTGAGAAGATGATCAAATTTCGTTCGTATTGGGGTTATTTTTTCCCGGACAACAAGAGTCTACCGGATTCATACGGACCATCAATCTGATCATGGTCGGTTCCAAACCACCACGTCGTCTTCTCTATCGATTATTTGATTTCTATGAGATTCGTGCTGACATATTTTTTATGTGCAGCTAGATATAAAATTTATAAGAACTATTTTTAAAGATACAATCACATATTTAGGGCATCACGGTCCATTATTGTCCTGTGTAGGGGTGTAAACAAGTTAAGCCATGCCATTATCGTGGCTCCACTCGTCTGCCAAATTACGAGCTCGAGCTGAAATAACGAGCTCGCGTAAGCTCGTGGTGGTAGTAGCACGCTCGCAAGCCAGCTCACTACCTCGAACTAAAAACTCAAATTTTACATGAGCTCACCCTAGAAAATATTGGTGGTTGGAGGATGAGAAAGATGCATAGACAACGACAACGATAGCTCACCTGAAAACACATCAAAATGACTCGTGGTAGGCTAATCAAGCTGGCTCACGAGCTAACAAGCCGAGTTGGGACAAGTTCGAGCTCGAGCACATTTAATAAACGCGCTCAAATTTGACCTCTAGCTCAAGCTTGTGGGTTGATAAACTCAGCTTGGGAGTCCGTTAATGAGTCGAGTTTTAACAAGCAGAACTCGAGCTAGCTTGCTCCTTCACACTCCCAGTCGAATGTAATTCTTATGTAAGGAGGATGAAAATATTACGTACATCCTCGGATTTTGAACTGCACGCAAAATCAGAAAAGATTCTCAACAAGAAGCTGAGGTCCTCCGCAGGCCACATAAGCTTTCTCTGCTATATATATATATATATATATATATATATATATATATATATATATATATATATATATATATATATATATATATATATGAGATTTTACTTTGCAAGAAAATAAGTAATTCTATAGGAAAACACATGATGCTTAAACGTAGGAAGAGATCATAAATAATTTTTCTTTTTCTAGCTAATTTTGAACTATACTTATTAAATAAAATTAGAAATTAATATACATATTGTTAAATCTAAATCTGTCCGTGAGACTTACCTAAGGAATAGAGCACTTGAATGATGATAGAGAGAGGGGGAGAGTCATGATAGTAATGACAGAAAATATTCGTCACCTTTATCCATGAAATGGGCCCCCTTTTTAAAGGAATTGGCTTTATACATTTACTCGTTATACCCCGACCGGGGTATTTTAGTCCATGCATGAATATTGCCCATATGACTCATGGGTGTGGTCAGGGACCACGAGTCAGGGCGGCTCTTTTTTGAAGGTCAACATCCACTGCCTTAGTGTTGGAGGATCTTTTTTACTTTCTCGATTTACCCCTCATCTATTTGAGATGTGTTGCCTTCCTGGCACGTGGGACTGGACGACTGAACGTGCAGTCTTGGGTCATCGTAGGTAGATTCAGCGGGGTCATGTCACCTCCCGCGCCATCCACTAGATGTCTTTGCGATTCATGCAGACATATTTCAATATACAAATTAGAGTTATCTAATTCTCTTGCTCGTTAATAGTGACAATTGTGATATGGACAATAGAATCTAAATTTTAAAGAAGTTATGACATTCATGGCAATTTAGCGCGCAATAATTAATCACTTCTTGAATTTTGTGTCAAGGTTGTTATAAATGTAATGTGGGTGCTTATCTTTTGAGTGTTATTTAAAATTCACCTCTTATTTCCTTAGTGTGGATGAGTATGGAAGGGGGAAAGCTTTCGAAGTTTGTTGGCGAGGAGGCTCGAGCTTTGATGTTCCTAGTTATGAAGAAGAGGGCGAGATCTGGTTCAACGATCAAGCGACGTAGAAAACGCTTTGTGCCTGAGGCGAGGGCTCCTGACACAGTGGTTGAAATAGGGTCTTTTGACTCGAATAACGATCGCTCTGCAGAAGGTTCTTTGGAGCCAGAGGGCGGCTTCCTAATGAAGAAACTATGTGTGACGAATAGGAATCGTCTGGAAGATAATCAGGCAGTCCAAACAGCTCTTCCTCTGACTTTTCTATAGTTGAGGGACGAATTGAGTTAAGAACATGTTTATGACCTTTTTCTTCTAGATGTACATCCGATGGACGAGAAGGGAGTTGCTCATAGTCCTTCGGTGTCTAGTGCCTCTCAGTCTGTCTCCCAAAATCCGCCAATGGGAAAGGAGGACGAGGGAGAAACGTTCTCCTTCATTACTTCTGACCTGGATCGGGTGATGGATCCGTCCTCAAGCAAGGGGACTAAGACTATTGCCCATGTCGAGCAAGGGGCTTCAGAAATCGACATTGCGGTGGATTTTGGATTCGTTGAGAATTAGGTGCACTCTGAAGGGTCGCCTTGCGATGAATTAGTGAGCCCGGCAGAGGTGACCAACATTTTGAGACCATCTGTTATGGCTCAAGTTTCGCTTCCTCAGGAGGGCAACCTCCTTTGTGACGCGCGGTTAAGGCGACTGGAGAAGGAGTTAGACGTGGTCCAAAGTCAAGAAGCTTCTCTTCAAGAGGATGTTACATCTCTGAAGGTTGAATTGGTTGTCGTCCAAGAGGAATTTTTTTGTCTCTCGTCTCTATGCTAAAATGAATATAGTGGATAAGGTTATGATACAATGATTCATGTAGAGGAGGAATCATCGACGCCCCCACCCCTCATGAAAAGAAGAGAAAATGCCTTTGAGGTGGATCACCTAGCTGGACTGCTCTAGTAACATCTACGGAAGCTCGAGGGGATCTTTCTGATGGTGGACACCCAACAAGATTGGTTCACTGTCCTTCCAACCACCCTGGTTACCTAACATAAGTGATGAGGAAGGACAGTTTGAACTCAGTCTTGGTCTGCTCCACTCAAACTTATGCGAGACTTTTGACCATTACACCACCTTGATCGTCTCTGTCTCCCACAACTAGGCAAAAGCCTTGATGCATGAGGAACGAAAAAGGAAATGCACGAGCCAGATGGTGATCAAACTATCTGAGGGTAAGAGAAAGACAGAATTGGAGTTCATGTGTCTGTAGAAGAAATTAAAAGATTTGACCCAGCGTGGGAAGCTAAGGCTAAGGAATACAAATAAACCATTCCCGCATTGACTGCCTAGAACAAAGAGTTGGAAGCCTAGGTGTCAAAAATGAACCCGAGAGGTGACCACATGGTGGCGCTCTAGAACCAGATCTAGGTAGGTAGGTAGATCTAGATAAATTTCATGAAGTCTGGTTTTGTGGACTCAAAGTGGGGCTACATGGACAAGTTAACCTCTCTCTTCAAGGATTCTGATAAAAAAGAGGCGGACAAGCCAGGAGGGGACATAACCGACAACAACGATAGACCTTCAACTGTTTAAGTTTTTGTATATATTTGTTGTTTTTATTTCCATTGTTTGGAAGAATTTTTGACATTTTCCGATCATACTAGGCTGACGGGTATTCATGTACACAAAAACCCTATATATATATATGTATATATATATATATATATATATATA
>JXCR01070374.1:26463-38319 GCA_002079205.1 Phalaenopsis hybrid cultivar
CGGCGGCCTTCTGGAGAATTTGTCTTGTAGCCTCGGGAAAAGCTTGCCGTCGGCGGCCTCGATGGCGTCGTTGGCGCCCTAGTGGAATTCTCCACATTTTGGTCCTTTTTGCTCCAAATTAGCTCCTTTTTGCATCTTTTTGCTCCATTGACTTTAATTCATCATTCCTGCAACAAAACATCAAAAATACCTTTCTTTAAAGTGCAATATCATTAAAAACAGTATAAAAGAGGTATGAAAATCTCAACATATTTTCCTTTGGTCACCTAGCCACATATTTAGGGACTAAATCTAAGATTAACCAATGATTTTCTATGCATTGTATCAGGGTAGAGAATTAAAAGTGCTCCTATTTAGCACAATAAATATTATAAACGTTTATCTCATCTCATTTCACTAGAATTTCATTTTACTGGGAAGGATGCTTTTTCACATAAGAAACCTTCATTACATAAACATAGTTAGTATATTAGTAGTTATTATTAAAAATTTGCATTTCAGTTTTGTTAATAGTTAAGTAATTTAATTTGGTTAATATCTCAACATTCAAAATTAGTGAAAGTGATTTCGTTTGATTTTCTATAAATTTCTTGATAAAATTTATCATTGCTAATTTACACCTTCCCCTTGGGATCGATATTTGGGGCTTAAATAGAAAGTCCATTATTACTTGATAACGATACGTATACTTGAGAAGAATCCCATTAATAATTGCCTATACTTATATATATTTTACACAACTTACTTTTAGTACACGGATCAAGTTTTTGGCGCCGTTCATTATTTGTTAAATATAATTATATATATTTTACACAACTTATTTTTCATACAAGGATCAAGTTTTTGGCATTATAGTGGTGTCAACTTCATAAATCCTTATGTTAAAAAAATCAAGGTCATGCTATAAAAAATGTTGACTAATCCAGAGTTTGGTCCTTAATTTTGTGGTTAGGATGGGAGTATACCGACTGCCACTCTAGAGCTCCCATTACTCCCTCCTCTGAGGGCTACAATCTCGCATCAGTTACCAATCAACTGAACCAAATTTAGGATTTTAATCTGCCAACTTAAAATCTCCATTTTGCATCCAACATAGTATATTTCCTTATTTACTTGCACCCAACTCCATGGATGGCATACTCTCCCATGAAATCAATTGTGATTCTCCCTATGTTGTAGAAATCATATAACTTTTGGAATATATGTTTCTCAACACATTTTAACATTTCAATTGGCCAGATCGAATAGTAAACGAAGATCAAAGTTCAAATCATCACAAATTATTAACATTTAAAATTATAGAAAACAAAATCACTTCTTCACAAAACCATACTTCAAAGTATGGAGAAGGATAAAGAAGACTACTAAGAATTCATGAGAAGGATAGAAAAAACATAGATTTCATATATAAAAACAAGTTTACAAAACTAAAGAAATAAAAGACACAACTTATCTCACATTTCTTCCCAAAAAAATCTCTAGAAGTTCTCTTCAAGCCTTTCGCTCTTTACAAGTACTGTCAATTCTCTTTTAGAAGTGTAATGAAGAAGAAATCTCTCACCTTCCTTCTCCTTTTACAACTCTAGAAGAAAATCTCCAAGCCCTTAACTTTTTCTCTGTATCTCTTCCTCTTGCGTTTCACGCCACCCCCCTTTCACGTCACACCCACACTCCTTGAAGTCTCCTTCTTTTATTTTTGGCTGCCTCCTTTCAAAAGGAATTCAAAATTCCCTCCAAAATTCAACTCTTTTAAACTTGAAAGAAGTGTGATTTGATCTAAGAGACATATCCCTTCATAAAAGAACCTTCTAAAGTGTCTAGATGTATTGAATTACTACATAAAATGTTTAGAACAAGTGTCCCCTTGAAAATTCACGCAAAATTTGTCTCGGACCGCCTTAATCCTCAAAAAGTTGTCTCTGGTACATCATGCGCCATGGCTCTATCAAACTACGCATCATGTGCCAATTTAGCGCAGCATGTGCCAATATCCTAAAATTCACTGTTTTAGCTCCAAATTTCATCCTTTTTGCTACTTTTGCTCCAAATGCCCAAAAATGATATACATGTAACAAAAACACAAAAATGCCCCTCTTTAAAGTGCAATATCACAAAAAATAGGTATAAAATATATACTTAAAACAAATTGTTATTTTGGTGTGCCAGCAAGCTCGACGAGAATTTTTTATGAACTCATCCACAATAAAGTGGAGTGCTACATGGATGATCTTGTTATCAAAAGTACATAACAAGTGGACCATCTATATGGTTTAAGGATTCTTTTTGAATGATTGCAATAATTTAATCTTAAAATGAATCCCTTAAAGTGCGTCTTTGGTGTTACCCTCGGGAGATTTCTAGGATTTGTTTTTCGTCATCGTAGGATGGAAATCAATCTAGAGAAAATTAAAGCTATCATAGACAATGCCACCTCTTAAAGCCTTGAAAGAACTACGATCCTTTCAAGGTAAATTAGCTTAACTAAGATGTTTCATATCTAATCTGTCAGGTAGGTGTCAGCCCTTTTCAGTATTACTCAGATAGAACGCCAAACTCTATAGGAGTGATGCATGTGAATGGGCATTTGAGAAAATTAAGCAATACTTAATGACACCTCATGTATTAGCAACCCTAATCTTGGATCGACCATTGATACTTTATATCACGACATTAAATGACTCTCTTGGAGCTCTATTAGCTTAAGTCAATGATGAGGGTAAGGAAAAAGCTTTATACTACTTAAGTCGACATCTAATACTGACAGAAATAAAGTTTCATCCCATTGAAAAGCATTATTTAGCTTTAATCTTCATTGGCCAAAAGCTTAGACACTACATGCTTGCTTATAAGATCAACCTTATGTCAAAGGTTAATCAATTGCTATATTTGATGACCTAACCAACACTTTCCGGATGATTAGCGATGGTCGATGATTTTATTACAATTTAACATAACTTTTGTACCTCTTTGAGTCATTAAGGGATAGATTTTAGTAGATTTCCTTGCATCTCATACGTTGCTGGTTGATTTCCTACTCAACGACGATCTCTCGGACAATAAGTTATGAATGTTGGATATCACAACACTCAAACTTGGAGATCTACTTCGATAGAGCCTCATCGGCCAAGAAAGAAAATAATTCTAGAAAGGTAATCCTCGTCATGGTGGGAGTCAATTTGGTTTTTGTTACACAAAATAGAGCCATGTTGAGGTTCTCATATCACCTGACAGAGCTATGTACAAACAACAAAGCAGAGTATGAAGCCTTGATAACAAGATTATATTTAGCGATTTTGATGGAGATAATTGACCCGACCCACAATTACATAGAAATTTTTTCTTCTTAATATGCCAAAAACTTTTCCCAAATTATAGTGGCTAATGATAACAAATGTAATACGATTAAAGAAATAGTTTCTGCACTAGGGGTAGTACGCAATTATACACATCGTTTAAAGTAATATAGAGTTTTCTTTAAAACCCCCAATATCGATCCCACTAGGACAGGAATTTTGACTTTAAGAAAACTTTACTTAAGTTTGCAGCAACTATCCAAAGATGAAAATTAAGTTTACTAAATTCTACAATATGCAAATAAAAGTAAATGTAATGACTTAAATAATATATATAAAAAGACTTTCTCCGTGCTAATAATTCATAATCAGTGAAGGATTTCAAAATTTTTTTAGAAACTTAAATGTGGTATTGTGGCAAACATGGCATACCTATTTATTTACTTTCGTTCAAATTATGCAATGAAGATTGGCTAATCTAAAGTTGGTGTCGGCATGTATTGTAGTGTTGGGTAGGTTATAGTCTCTCACTTCTATATTTCCCACTATGCTCTCTTTAGAGGACCTACCAGTGACCCTTAGTCATTCTCTAGACTAAAATGATAAAATAATCTAGCCTGTCACTCTATGAACATTAATTCTAGGAACAACAAAGTTTATCTCCCTATTTATTTGCACCCCCATTTTGTGACCACGACTGCTCTTTCTATGGTAGAACGTGATACTTACAAATCAAGAAAATCGTAGACCTTTCAGGTCTATAAGTTTCTCAACAGGTTTTAACAATACAAGTGGCCATTTTTAAAAGTAAATTAAGGACCAGTAGAAATATCATCACAATTTTTAGGAATAAAATAATTTATAAACAAAATCAAAATCAATTACTTAATTACTTCATATTGCAAGGAGAAAGAAAAGAAAACTACTCACGAAGCAAGATGATAATAAAACAAAACATACTTATAGAACTCAAATCTAAAGCACAAAACTTAAGGACAAAGATACAAATACTTATCTGGAATGTTCCTCCAGCTCTGCTTTGAAGTTCTCTGACTTCTTTGACTCCAACAATAGCTGAAAAACTCATAAACTCCAAAAATAAAGCTTCTTCAGACATTTGTTCAAAATTTGGCCTCATTCAATGAATCTTCTAGAAAGTAACCATGGTGCCTAGAAGCCAAACTGTCATGCCTAGGCATCAAAAAATTTTAGCATCTAGCGCTTAGGAGCCAGATCCTGACGCCTAGGTGCCAATTCGGCAAGTTTGACACTTTTCTTCAATTTAGCCCATTTTGCTCCTTCTTGATGCATTTTTGCTCCTTTTTAGTCTTAAATTCTTTTTCTTGTACATGCAACCAAAAACATAGAAATATCCATCATTAAGGCATAATATCCTAAAAAACTGAACATAAAATGTACATAAAAAATAAGTAATTTTAAAATGAATCAATTCCCCCAAACTTAAACATTACTTGTCGTCAAGCTTCTTACTATATATATAAAGAATAACTTATGGAAGTGAGTTTTACTTGAAGATTTCTATATTTTTTATTTTATAAATGTAATAGTGAAACCTTAGAAAGATTTTTAATAACATTGGTTAAAACTAGAATGCAAAAATATTTAGTAGTCAAGTTTAAGAATTCTGATTTCCTATTTATTTCAAGAATACTTGTAACTTGTCATATTAAATATAATTACTTGAAAATGAATATCATGAGAAATTTACTAGTAAGGATTCTAATACTTTATAAATAAGCTTAGAAATGTAACTAAGTCCATTACCTTAAGATGATTTTAGTGAAGCTGATTTTTGATTAGGCATCTCCTCAAGCTTCTCCTCATATTTATTTTTCTTTTTGATTTTTTTTTCTTTTTTTTATATCATATGAGGATTAATATATCTAGATAGCTTTTAATGATTTTGAACTCCACCATCCTCTTCTTAAGATAAAAACATTTTTATATTTCCTTACTTAGTAAAAGTGTATTAGACTTGAAAAAGATTTTTCATAAAGTCTCATCTCTTTCTTTTCAAATAAGAATCCAAGATCTTTAACATTCAAAAAAATATAATTCTTTTTTATTTTAAATAGTAAGAGAAAAATATTATACTATTATACTAAATATCTTAAATCCAGAAATAATCTTTTTATTAAAAAAATTTTTATCTAAGTTTACTATATCATTTATAAACTCAAAAATATAGTTAGCTCAAGCTATCTCAATATACCATAGGTTATATTAAAATAAATTTTTAAAATATATTTTACTTAGGACAATTAAGGTTTAGTTTTAAAACCTTTCTTCCTTCCCCCAAATTTAAATTTTCAATTAATTTTGAAAGTTGAGTTTATAATAAGTATGAAGAAAGAGAAAAATTTTAAATATCTAAGCAGGAGAGCAGTACAGGTACAATTAATAAAAAAGTAAGTGTAGAATAATAGATAGTTTAAATTAAAAATATATATATCATGAAAATGTTTAATGTAAAATAACTACTCTAACACATTACTAGTTATAAGAAAAAAGTAACAAAATTAGCAGTGAACAGAAAAATACAGAGCAAAAAAACATGCATAAACAACCCAACATATGATAGATGTAGAAATCATACCTACTACAGAATAGGAAACAAATCTGATCCTCTTCCTCCTTCTGATCATCATCAGAATCAAAGGGAAAATCTTCATCCATAGAATTGTGACTCTCAAAAGGTGTAAATCAAGGGCATGTAGGAAATTTAACTGTATGATCTCCTATCATGAATTTCACCATTGACTAATCATAGTCAGCATAATAGTCACTCTTCCTTTTAACAAAATCTACCATATGATCAAATTTGTTGTCCATATCCTCCATACGACACTGCATTAAGAACATATCATTCTGGTGATCCATATATATTTCACTCAACACATTCCACAATCTAGATGGACGCTCAGTAGCAGCAAAAGGAGATGGTCTAAAAGTAGAAGGCCTAGAAGTAGAAGCAGAAGGTGCACCTTGAACTCTATCTCTAGGTCATCCATATACATCAACATTAGCCTTCCTAATTGCCTTAAGTGGTTCAACCACTCTTCTCAATATTCAAATGTAACACTAGAGTCTTCACAAATAGTAAATATCAAAGATGCAAATTTAAGTTCTGAAGTTGTACTAGCTCTCACAGAAGAACTAATATCATCATAAATAAGAGAGCCCATATCTATAGGTTTTCTTTCTTGAATGCAGTAATTTAATATAGCTCTTTCTCCAGTCACTTCACTTAAATGATTCAAGAGAAGGAGGCAATTAGAAATAAAATATTATCATGCCTTCGAATTAACATTGAGCTTGGAAGAACAAAAATTTACCTTAAGATCATTTTGAATCTTCCAGGCTCCATAGCCATTATTCAAATAAGCCACGATCTGACTCAACTCTACCTTAGATGGAATTAACTCTGAATATAAACAATCAATCATAGGTGGTAGGCCATATATCACATTAATCCTCTCAGCAGTAATCTCTTCTTCTCTCCGTGGAACCAACAATTCATCATCATCTGCTTCAGGTAAATTTCTGTAAAATTCTCTAACCACTATGATGACGACAACAACAACAGTAAAGTAATAGAAACTCTCCCATTGACGTGCTACAATAATATTCTCTATAGTTCCACTAGGTCAATAAAAATATGACTCCACAATAAACTTTCTTGAAGAAGCAAATTCATTGTAACAAATTTATGCATTTAAACTAACAAACTTGGCACCGTCATAAGATTCTTGTCCTCTTCCTCTCTTTGTCTTAGTAGCCATCTAAAATAAATTTAAAAAAAATTCTAACAAATTTCAAAATCAAGAAAATAGGCTTCCTTCAAGCTTTTTCAAGATAACAAAGCATTGATCCATGGATTACTCACCACTAAATCAAATATTTTTTGCATATTTTTGGTCTCTACTAAATGTATAAAAAATACATTGTGAAATCACAAAATAAATATGCCAAAATGTAGATATAGCCTCAAAAAGATGAAATCAGGTGTTTTTGAGTCAGGAAACTTGAAAATTTGAGCTCTATGAAGCACCCTTGGAATATTTTTTTGGGAAAAATAAGAAGAAGAAGGAGCTTGGGCATCAACAATTATGTGGGTTTGGCTTAAATCACAAAAAAATTGATTTTTCAGTAGGTTCAGATGAACTGGGGCTTAGGCACGGGTTTTGGTGCCTAGATGACAAACTGTGTAGAAGGTCTAGCGTGTAGGCGCCATGTCTGGCACGTAGGTACCAAACCTAAAATTTTTCTTTCCTTGGGTTTTAAGTGTGATACATCAAGACTAAACCTTTTAAATGAAAATTTCTCAATAATTTAGCATCACACCACATGTTTATTTTTTCCCCAACATCTTCTATTTTCTAATTTTCAATTCATAATTAATTCTAACATTCTAACATAGGGGCTGACAAATAAATAACTTTCATTAAGCATTTAGTCAAAAGAACAATATCACACACAAACACTATTAAGCAAATTAACAAAGGAAACTAACCCACAATCAACAACAAGATAAAGTAGCACACATAACACATCCTTTACTAAATCAACTGTCGGCACAATTTTAAGGGAATTCTCCTGTAGAAGTTGTCGGTCACTGGAAAAGGAATCTCGTTGCCCGCTTCAGAGGGACGTTTAATTTATATATATATATATATATATATATATATATATATATATATATATATATATATATATATATATATATATATATATATATATATATATATATATATATATATATNATTTACTACAAATTAGTCATTCTATCAACTCCTTCTGGATCTTGTGGAGAGATTTTAACTATGTTGCCACACCTTCAGAAAGAAGAGGGGGTAGACCCCCTCTCAGATCCTCTATGAATAAATTTAATGATTTTCGCTCTGAAGCTGCTTTATTTGATTTGGGTTTTCAAGGTCCAGCTTTCACATAGAGGAGGGGTTCAATGTGGGAAAAACTTGATAGATTGTTAGGAAACTTAGTTTGGTTTCAGACATTTCCTTATATTGTTGTTTCTCACCTTGCTATGTCTTGTTCAGATCATAAGCCTCTATTGTGCTCTATTCAAAATTTTGAAGGTCCTAATCATTCCTCTTTTAGATTCCAAAATATGTGGGTTCTTCATCCTGACTTTCTTGGGGAAGTTAAAAAAGTGTGGATTATGGATAAGGATAAAAACCCTTGGATTAACTTATGGCATCTGCAAAAAAATGTGGCTTCTCAGCTTAAAAAGTGGAATTGGAAAAACTTGGGAAATGTCAATGACAACTTGAAGGCTGCTTTGGATAAGGTTATAGCCATGGAAATAGAGTTTCAAATGGAAGAAGTTTCTGAAAAAGAATTTCATAAAGCCAATGAAAAACTTCTCATGAAAATTATGTATTTTGAAAATTTTCTGAAACAAAAAGTTGTTGTCACTAAATTTACTGAGGGAGATAGGAATTCCAACTACTATCATGCTTGTATTGATTACAGAAGGAAGTGTAATATGATCTTGTCTATCACTAATTCTGAAGGGAACTATCTTTCTGGTGTTGTGACTATTGCCCAAGATGTTGTCAATTACTTACATAACCTCTTCAGTGTTAAATCCATTTCCATACCTCAAATGAATGTTGAACTTTTGACTGGCTATCAGTAGTATGTTCAAAGATTGGAGCTCACAAATATCTTTCTGGAAGGAGAAACTAAAGCAGCTTTGGAGTTTATTGATGGCCACAAGGTGTCTGGATCTGATGGTTTTACTGCAAAATTTTATACAAATTCTTGGTCTATTATTAATGGAGACTTTATTGTTGTTGTTCAAGCATTCTTCAAGGTTATGGATCCTCCAAGATACTTTACTGCTTCTACTATCACACTGATTCCCAAGAATCAGATTAGAAAAAATTGGGGAGAATTTAGACCTATTAGCCTTACCAATGTGGTATCAAAAGTAATAAGCAAAATTATTGTCACTAGACTTCAACCACACCTACAATAGCTTATCAGCAATAATCAAGTGGCTTTTGTTAAAGGCAGAAATATCACTGATAATATTTTACTGGTTCAAGAACTTCTATTGGATCTTGATAGAAAGTGTAGAGGCAGTAATGTTATATTTAAGGTGGATATCAAAAAAGCCTATGACTCCATAAATTGGGACTTCATTTATGATATTTTGGCTGCTAGATGTTTCTCTGAAGACTTCAGGAATTTGATCAGGAGATGGTTTAATTGCAACAACCACTCAGTGCTTATCAATGGGCAAAGCCATGGGTTTTTCAGTGCTACTAGGGGAATTAAACAAGGGGACCCATTGTCTCCAACTATCTTTATTCTAGCTATGGATTATTTATCAAGATTGTTGAACCATATGTTTACTTCATACCCTTATTTGGCCTATCATCAAAGATCTCATGTTGGTGTGATTCACCTATCTTAGGCTGATGGTATTATAATTTTCTCCAGGGCTACAAAGATTGTTGTTAAGAAGCTTTATCAAGGGCTTAAACACTTCCAACATATTTCAAGTATGGAACTTAACAAACAAAAATGTCAGATTTTTGCTAGCTCTAATATCTCTCCATAAATAAAACAGTGGATTGCTTAATATATTGGTTTTAGTATTGCCAACTTTCCAATCAAGTACCTGGGGGTTCAAATTATTAAAGGTAGGACCAAGCAAACTCAATTTAATGATGTTATTGATCATATTCAAGCTCAACTGCAAAGCTGGACCAACTCCTTCCTCTCTAATGGTGGTAGAATAACCCTTCTTAAAAGCACCTAGACTGCTATTCCTTCTTATGCTCTCCAAATGTTTACAATGAAAAAAGGAACTCGAGTGCTGCTGGGAAGAATGTTCAATAAATTCTTGTGGGTTGGGTAGAAAAAGCAGATTCATTGGTTACCATGGAAGAAACTCTGTAAGCCTCTTCATGTTGGTGGTCTGGGGTTCAAGAACTTCCAACAGCTTAGCTTTATCAATCTTTGTAAGCTATGAATAAAATTTAGGGCCCAGGACTGTCTTTGGGCTATTTTTATGAAAGGAAAATATTGCAAAGCTTTACATCCTAGTCTGGCTACAAAAAATCTTGGTGATCCCAGAATTTGGCAGAAATTATTGGAGATTAGAACTCAGGCAGAAGAATTGTTTATTTGGGAACTTGGCAAAGGTCATGTTAATTTTTGTTTAAAAAATAGAATTGGAATGGTGAACAACTAATTTGCTCATCCTCTAATCCTAATTATCAGTCTAAGGTCTAGGAGTATTGGTCTGATAACCAATGGAACTGCAACCTGCTGAATAATATTTTAAATCAGAAATAGTTATAGTGGGTTAGAAATACTCCCTTCTGCCCTGAACAAAAGGACAAAATGGTGACTAAGCAAGCTACATCTCAAAAGCTGCATGCTTATATTTTTCAGAACTTTTACAAGTGGAAACCTATTTTGTGGAGTAAAACTATCTAGTGTAAATGGATGACCCCCTCTATGTCCTTCTTCAGCTGGAGACTGTGGCATTCCTTGCTTCCAACTGATGACATTTCGAAAATGAAAGGGCTAAAGGGCCCTACTTGTTGTTACTTATGTAATAGGGAAGAAGAAACCTTAGATCACCTTTCTTCTCTTATTCCTTCTCTCAAAGGATTTGGTCTCCTCTTTTCAGGCAGTTAAATATTGATACCTTTAAATTCAGTTGGGATATTTTCTCTCACTGCTGGAAAAAATGGCAAGATGCTAATTTGTTGATTATTCCTTGCATTGTATCCTGGCTTCTCTGAATGAGTAGAAACTAAGCTAAGTTTGAAGATTCCAAGCCATTGGATAAGACTGTGATATTTAATTGCACTTCTTATATACAAAAAAATTATTAAATATCAGAACTTCACTAATCTATTCCTGCATTGGAAGCCTAAGGTGAAAATTCAGCAAAATTACAAACCAACCTTGGTTTTTTGGATCCCTCCTCTTGGGTGGCTGAAGGTAAACACTGATGGTAGCTTTACTAGTGAAGCTTTTGGGTTTGGTGGAGTGTTTAGAAACTCCCTTGGGAAGTGTTTGATATATTTTTCCTCCCCAAATTGGGCTATTGATGCAATGGAAGCTAAAATGATAGCAATATACTGGGCTCTCTATTTTTTTAACCATTGTAAGATCAACGATCTGATTGTTGAATCATACTCTAGCATATGTGTAAGAATTCTACAGAAGGAAGTGGAACCTCCCTGGCATATTCTTAGATGGATTAACAAACTTATGCATTTCTTGAATAATGTGAGAATCAAGTTTCAGCATATTCTAAGAGAAGGTAATGGTCATGCTCACTGCTTAGCTGCCTTGGGGAGACATACTGAAAAAATCTTAGTTGGATCAGCTCCTTCAAATCAGCTTGATTTACTGCTACATGGAGATAATTTAACAATTCCTTACCTTCATAGTTAGTAGGTTCTTTTGTTTATATATATATATACTTGTTGTTTAACAAAGTTATATAAATATATATATACTTTTCCCTTTAATATATATATATATATATATA
>JXCR01070374.1:55144-65723 GCA_002079205.1 Phalaenopsis hybrid cultivar
CGTCGGCGTCGTTGGGCTAGCCGTCGACGCCCTAGTTCAAATCTTCACATTTTGGTCCTTTTCGCTCCAAATTTGCTCCTTTTTGCATCTTTTTGCTCCAATTACCCTAATTCTTCATTCCTGCAACAAAACATCAAAAATATCTTTCATTAAAGTGTAATATTGCCAAAAATAGTGTAAAATAGGTATGAAAATCTCAACATATTTTCGTTTGGTCAAAATCCCCCAAACTTAATTATTACTTGTCCTCAAGTAATTTTAGAACTATATAAAAGTTATGATTTATGGTAGTAAAATTTTAATTCAAAAATACTATAAGTTTGATCTAAGTAAATACCATAGTGAGATTTTCAGAAAAATTTTAAGTAATTAAATTAACTTTGTAGCTACAAGATAATCTAGTCATCAAGTTTAAGAGTTCTAGTCTTCTATTCATTTCAAGAATGACTATATGTTGTTATTTAGTCATCAAGTTTAAGAGTTCTAGTTTTCTATTCATTTCAAGAATGACTATATGTTGTAATATCAAGTCACTTAGAATATTCAAATACTCTTCTATTCATTTCAAGAATGACTATATGTTGCAATATTAAGTCACTTAGAATATTCAAATGATAAGAATTCATGAGAACACTACTAGTAAAAGATCTATTCCATAAATATAAGTTCAGGAATTTATTTAGGTTTTCCCTTTAGGTAGGTCCAGTGAAGAAACACTACTAGTGAAAGATATATTCCATAAATATAAGTTCAGGAATTTATTTAGGTTTTCTCTTTAGGTAGGTCCAGTGAAGCCAATTTTTTATTAGGCATATCCTCAAGCTTCTCCTCACCTTCATTTTTTTTTTCTTTCTTTCTTTTCTCTTTTTCATTTGGATTGCTTTCAATCATATATATTTTTCTTTTCTTTTNAGATATCATGGGGAAAAAACAACAAAACTCAGAATTCATACATAAAAGCAAAGTCATACAAAATACAATAATTAAATAACAATTATCTATAATTTATCCCCAAGCAAACTCCTCGAAGTTCCTCTGAATCTCTTCCTTTCTTTACAGCACACAAAATTCCTCTTCGACGCGGCAAGGAGATAGAAATCTCTCACTTTCCCTCCGCTCTTACAATCTCTCAAAGAATTCCTCACAATTAGACTCTCCACTAAAATCTCTACACTTAACACCACTCTTCCCTCTTTCTAATTTTTGGCTAAAATCATCTTTTAAAGTTGTGGATGAGTTTTCGCAAGATTTGCCTAAGCAGCCCTCCAAAATTCGTCCTCATCTAATGCATTATTGGACATAACCGCCGATCTCACCATCGGCGGGGNGAATTTCCAAGATACTTAATACTTCAAAATATAGTTTCCTTTACTTTAAATAATTAACTATAGTCTTATTTTCTTATACTAAATATCTTAATCTACAAAATTAATTTTCATTACAAAAATATTCCTTTAAATCTACCATAATATTTAAATATCTACAAAACATAGTTCTCTGAATTAACTTCACTACCTGAAATCATATTAATAATTTTTGAAAATATTTAAATATAAAACATCTAATAGTTAATCTTTTTCTTCCCTCACCCAAACTTGCATTCTTAAATATTTTACAATTTAATTCCATAAAATGTAGTAGAAAGGAAAAGTAAAAATTAAATCTACTTACTACTACAATATCCTATCAAATTAATATGCATGCATAATCAGGATAGAATGACAGCATAAGAAAGTAAATCTAGCCTAAAACATGCATGCAATAATATTAAACTAATAGGAAGTTTATTCACTGTAAAATTTCAGTTTTCTTCCAACCCCCAAACTTGATTCTTACCATGTATAACATTTAGTGAAGAAAATATAAGTAGGAAGAAAAATAGTTTAGAAATTCTATCTACCACAAATTTCTATCAAAAACATCTATAATTATTTATTAGGATAGAAAACATGTAGTAGAAAGTAACTCTAAACTAAACATGCTAGAATGAAATTAACTAAACAAACTTCTAATTAGCATAGCATGGATCAACATTGGAATATAAAAATGGTCTTCAAGTCTTATAAATTGTAACACAAACACAAACACAAACACACACATAAGATAAATGAGGTCAATTCTTCCTCCATCTCATCGCATCTCACTAACTTACTTCCAATTTTTCTAATAGAATCCCTACACAAATATATTGGGTGCTTATAAACGATTTTATAGATTATAATCCCAAAGATAAGATTATCCCCGATATATTGGTTCTCGAGAACCAACACCAGACATCACCAGATCCCAATAACTAAGCACCTCTAGCAGTTATAAGGATAGTGTAAGATCATCCACAAGTTACTCATCTAATAGGTTCGCGACTCNGAACATCTTAAGTTACAAAATTAAATTACAAAAATATTTCTTTAAATCTACCATAATATTTAAATATCTACAAAATATAATTACCTCAATTAAATTCACTACATAAAATCATATTAATAATTTTTGAAAATATTGAAATAGAGGATATCTAATAGTTAATCTTTTTTTTTCCTCCCCCAAACTTAAATTTTTAAATATGAAATGATACATGTGGAAAGAAAAAGTCTAAATATAAATCATACCTCAGTATTTTAGGCATTTTCACCATTCTGAAATTTTTGCAGTCTTTCTCAAAATTTCTACTTCACCTGGTCTGTAACATTAGGAGCTTTCTATACATATAAATCATTAGAGCAAAATTCCTACTTCACCTGGTCTGTAACATTAGGAGCTTTCTATACATATAAATCATTAGAGAATTTGTATAAGTAATGAAATTTTGAAATAAGTACACAACTAAACATTACACAAACACAATAATTCACTAACACATTCACAATACTAAACAAAAGACAATTACAATTTAAAATACAAAATAAAAATCACATTACATTACAATTCACAACGTACTAATCAACATTCATTATATTACACATGCAAATTTTAACTACCACACTAAACATTATAACAAAAATTAAAAATTATCCAAATACAACATAACAATAAAAATAAAAGTACAGATGCACACAAACATCCATTTCTATTACAAAAGATTACAAAAATAAATATACAAGTACATCAATTACATTTAGATATCAAAATCCCAAACTATGTCTTCATCTCCTTGGTCAGCAGGTGGATTGGGCTGATACTGAGTATATCGGGGGCACTCAGGGAAAGTAACATCAGGCTCACCTCTATAGTGTCGGGCCTGAGCTTCGTAGTAAGCTATTTCAAAATTTGAATGCCTCTAAAGGTACTCACTATCATAATCATGTTGACATTCTAAACCTCCAATACTTTCATTTATTAATTTTATACTCTTTCGCTGCAAGGCAACTCATTAAGTCAGATAGGGTAGGGGAACTAGAAGGTGGAATGTCATAACTAGTAGAGGAGACATCTCTACTAGTAGGAGGTTCTTGACTCCTACTCCCAATTCTCCATTTTTTGTGGGATTCATAAGTCTTCAAATTAGCTTTACTAATGGGTTTCATAGGGTCAAGTTCTCCATTTCTCATGGGATTCATAAGTTCTTAAATTGGCCTTACTAATGGGTTTCATAGGGTAAGCCCATCATTCATCTCCAAATTCTACTCCAGAAAGTTTACAAATTGTATAAATAAGTTCAGGATGTCCTATCTCCACTCCAAAAAGTTTGCAAATTGTATAAATAAGTCCAGGATGTCCTAGCACATCTCCAGTTTCCACTCCAGAAAGTTAGCAAAGTGCATAAATAAGGCCAAGATGCCCTAGACCCCCACTTGTTTCACTCCTTGTCGTAGTCAATATATTCTGACAAATGATTCTCCCCACATTTATATTTTTATTATTCTGAATATAGAAATTTAGAATAGCTCTATCTCTAGTTACCTCACTATGGTGATAAGTCGGTAACAGAGTAGAGGAAATTAGAATAACTCTATCTCTAGTTACCTCACTATGGTGATAGGTTGGTAACAGAGTAGAGGAAATGAAAGTGTCATACTTTAGAGGTGGCATTCAGTATGGAAGCAGAAAAATTTACCCGTTCTCGTTACTTAATCTTCCGTGTTCCTTTCCCATCAGTGAGAAAATTGATTACAACATTCAATGGGCCTTCCATAGTACTGAAGGATTCGTAGTGGCAGTTATAAGAATCTGGGACTTCGTAAAAGGTGTTAATGCGGGCGGCATTAAATTCAACAGAAAATCCCCGCACTTGAACGATTCCATCTTCAGAATAAGAAACATTGGCATAAAACTCTTTCACAATAATTGCATCAGCCTTATTGGTGGTGTAACAAAAGTTTTCCCACCTTCGCTTGGTAATAACTCGTTCAATTTCTCCTCCCAGACTCTCAAAAACTCAATCTTGTATACACTTCTTCCTTCAAACACTGAAGTAAACCTTGATTGAGCCTTCGCATTGACGAAGCGAGACTCATCAAACTTAAGTCGTCTCTTTTGTCGTAGAGCCATTTTGATCTAATCAAAATTTTGGAAAAATTCCAAAATATACTTCAAATATGCAAATAATGGCTTCCAAGAGTGATTCTAAGAGTTCAACACTAAGTTCCATGAATTTCTTCCCAATATTTTCTCCACATTCTCAAATTTTTTGGTTCTCCTCAATGTGGAAGAAATTTATGGTGAAAATCAAATATTTTTAGTTTAGAGTGAAGCTCTTACCAAGAGATGATCAAATCCGCCATAGTGAAAATCAAATATTTTTAGCTTGGAGTGAAGCTCTTACCTAGAGATGATCAAATCCGGTGTCAAAATGTATTAAACTTGCCTCCAAATCCAAGATCTCTCAAGCCCTAGGTCAAAAATTGCGTTTTTCAGAGAAAGGGGATGATGAATAGTGGCGGTTGACTGGTCAAAATCACGGTCAAAGGTGTTTTTTCATAATCTCACAGTCAGCGGGGTCTTTGGCGTCGTCGGGGCGCTCTATTGAAATTATATCCTAAGTCTCAGGAAAAGTCCACCGTATGCGGCATCGACGGCGCAGTTGGTAGGCTCTATTGAAATGGTTCAATTCCCGGATTTTTGGGATTTCGATCAATTTTAAGTCTCAATGACATCCTTTCAATCATTATAGACATAATTTTAAGTGATTAAATGATGTACTTATCACAAATAAACTTTCAAACACAAAATATCACAATTATATATAAAGTTCAAGAGTTACAATATACGTTACACAACACACATCCGTTTAGTCATTCTAGACATAAATTTTAAGTGATTAAATGATGTACTAACACAAATAAACATTCACAACACAAAACATCACAAATTTTTAAGTGATTAAATGATGTACTAACACAAATAAACATTCACAACACAAAACATCACAATTAGTTGCAATATGTTCCACAACACATCTAAGTTTAGTATTTTCTCAACCTTAATACATCAATTCAGCGTCGCAATCCAAGCCACAACACACAAAATGCTGAAAACAAAACATCTTATGCTCAGTCTCAACTATACAGAGATCTAAAAGCGATATTCTAAAGCAAAGCAAATGCAAAGTTCAAATCAAATTACATACATAGACAGACATGTAGCAATGTAAATCTACTATTCTTCAGATTCAGTGTTAGATTCTCCTCTGAGATCACCCATTGATTGAACATGAACGAAGAGGTTATAGAAGGGGCGGCTCAGTGGAATCCTCTTCTATTAACTTCATCCTCCTCATCAGTCGTATCAAGCTATCTTCTAATTCAGTAGAATCCTCTTCTATCAATTTCATCCTTCTCATCAGCCGTATCAAACTATCTTCTATAAGTCCAGAGTGAGAAAAATGTTCTTTCATCCTCCAGTCTAGATGATCGAAGAAATCAGAGATATTATTAATTGCATCATGAATCCTTCTCTAATTTCTTAATTCTGCGCAGGATCACCAGAGTCTTTTCTGGAACTAAAGGTTGGATAGGCAGTGAATTATGAGACGATTGATCTACCATAATAGTCATATCATTTTCATCTTCATAGGCTGGGAATCACTCAGTTGGGTCTAAAGGCTTCCAAGGTAGAAGTACTTTTTCCTAATTTTCATAGGATACTTGGAACTGACTGCAAAGTAGGAAAATTGTGGAAGGGTGTCCAAACCCATAAGTTGATCCATGAACGATCAGGCCCAAAACAGACTTCACAATTATGGATCCAATATTGATCGGCAGTCTCATTTGCATACAGTAATTTAGAATAGCAATTTCTTTAAAAACTTTACCGATCTTCATTGTCGGTAACAATTTTGCAGAAATGAAGAAGTGCCAGTGTTTAGAAACAGGATTTAGGAGTGCGCAGAAAAACTAGCATACCTGTTTTCTCTCATTTCCCAATATTTAGTTTCGTTCGTTAAATATTGGTAAATCTCATTTATTTGGTTTCTTGTCGGGACAAATTTAGAATAATGGCAGACAGGAATGTTCTCGATCATATATAATTCATTGATCCATGCAAGAGTAAAAGTTATCCATCTACCTCGTACATAGATGACTCCCTGGTTGATTCCATGCAAATTAGCATAAAATTTCTTCACCACAGGAACAACCACGGCAGCGGTAGTGTAGCACAGTACTTCCCATCTTTGCCACACGATCATTTCTTCAATTGCCATCGAGGGATTATTCAATCATTGATTTACGAATCCTTGTTCCTTGATTAATCTTTTCTTCGCCGGTACCTAATTGACGATTCATTGTGCTTCCGCACTAATGAACTTTCTCCAGTTGAACACTCGCATTCTCAGGTTTTTAGGGGAATTGGACACCATAGGAATGAATTTGGTGGAGTTTCACTTTGTTTTTGGGGGAAATATGAACTTAGGAATCAAATTTGGGAGTTTAAAAGAGGTAACTCCCGCCCGAAATCGCCAAAAACCACCATTCAAACTTCAGAAACCGCCATCCCTCCGGTCTCGCCGTCGGCAGCGTCGAGGGCATCGTCGGCAAGCCTTTAGTATTTAATTGCCTGGACTCTCGGGAAAAACTCGTCGTCAGCGGCGTCGATGGTGTCATCGGTGCCCAAGGCAAAAATTGCACAGTTTCGCTCTGGTTCGAATGCGTTCCAATTTTTCTCTATGGATCCAATTTTTATGATGAGTTCAAGGGTAAATAAGAGTAGTAGAGTATAATAATACCACAAAATAATGATAATTTCAAATAAAAACTACTATAATTGCAATAAAAATAAAGATAATTATGGCTTGCCTCCCATAAAGCGCTTGGTTTAACGTCGTCAGCCCGAACTATTCAGGTATTATTCAGGTTGACTGATCATTAAAACCTCTTTAAAATTGGGTCTTTTACCCTCAAAATACGGTTTTAATCTGTGTCCATTTACTTTAAATCTATTTCCAATCTTTTGATCTTCAATTTCAATAGCTCCGTAAGTAAAAACTTGAGTCACAGTAAAGAGTCCTAACCAAAGAGACTTCAATTTCCCAGGGAAGAACTTCAGCCTAGTATTGTAAAGCAAAACTTCTTGTCCTGGTTCAAAGTTCTTTGGTTAATCTTCTAATCATGCCATGACTTTAGTTTCTCCTTAGAAATTCTATCGTTATCATAAGATTCATTTCTCAATTCTTCCAATTCATTCAATTGTAACAATCTCTTCCTACCAGCATCTTTTAAATTATAATTGAATTCTTTAATCGCCCAATATGCTTTATGCTCTAATTCTACTGGTAAGTGATAATTATAATTGAATTCTTTAATCGCCCAATATGCTTTATGCTCCAATTCTACTAGTAAGTGAAAGTCTTTCCGAATTCATCAAAAATCGGCCTGTAAGGAGTCATTCCAATAGGAGTTTTATAAGCAGTCCTGTAAGCCCATAATGCGGTATCTTCTAGTGGACCAATCTACTCTACTAGGGTTTACAGTCTTTTCAAGTATTTGTTAAATCTCTCTATTAGAATCAATCTACTCTACTAGGGTTTACAGTCTTTCAAGTATTTGTTTAATCTCTCTATTAGAAACTTCAGCTAACCCATTAGTTTGAGGGTGATGGGCAGTAGAGATTCTATGAATAATATTAAACTTTTCTGCCAGTCTCTGAATGTATTTATTTCTAAAATGGGATCCTCTGTCAATGATAATCATTCTAGACATTCCGTATCTAGTGAAAATATTTTTCATTAAAAATTTTTGAAATACTTTTAGCATCACAATGAGTTAAAGCTTGTGCTTCAATCCGCTTGGAAACATAGTCTACTGCAATTAATATATATAAGTTCCCAAATGAAGGAATAAATGGTCCCATGAAATCTAATCCCCAAACATCAAAGATCTCAACTTCTAACATGAAATTCAGATGCATTTCATTTCTTCAAGATATATTTCCTACTCGTTGACATCAATCACAAGTTTTTATGTATCTATAAACTTCTCTAAAGATAGTAGGCCAATAAAATCCAACTTGTAAAATTTTATAAGTTGTTTTATCAATCCCAAAATGTCCTCCAAATTCAGAATCATGACATTTCCAAATGATTAGATCAGTTTCTTCATAAGGTACACATCTTCTAATAATAAGATCCTTACATTATTTATATAAATAAGGCTCATCCCAAAAATATGCTTTTGCATCATGAATGAATTTCCTTTGTTGTTGGAATGTCAGCATGGGTGGCAAAATATCACTTACAATATAGTTAACAATATCAGCATACCATGATATTTTCCACTCATTAATATTATAAAGTTGTTCATCAGGGAAACTGTCTGTAATTTCATTATCGGTGCAGATAATTCATGGTTTTCTAATCTCAAAAGTTGATCAGGAATTTGATTATCAGTTTCATTTCTATCAATAACCACGAGATCAAATTCTTGCATCAAAAGTATCCATCTAATTAACCTTGGTTTGGCATCCTTCTTTTGAGATATTTAATAGCAGAGTGATCAGTATGCACAATACATTTAGCTCCAATTAAATACGATCTAAATTCATCAAAAGTATCCATCTAATTAACCTTGGTTTGGCATCCTTCTTTTGCATTAGATATTTAATAACGTGATCAGTGTGCACAACACATTTAGCTCCAATTAAATAAGATCTAAATTTGTCTAAAGCACCAGTGTGCACAACACATTTAGTCCTAATTAAATAAGATCTAAATTTTTCTAAAGCATACACAATTGTACAACACATTTAATCCCAATTAAATAAGATCTAAATTTTTTTAAAGCATACAAAATGGCCAGTAACTCTTTTTCAGTAACAGCATAATTAATTTGAGCATCAATAAGCGTTTTACTAGCGTAGTATATAACCTAAAAAATCTTTTCATACCTTTGTCCAAGAATAGCTTCAATAGCATAATCACTAGCATCACACATCAGTTCAAATGGTTTCTCCCAGTTAGGTGAAACTATAATAGGGGTTGTGATTAATTTTTTCTTTAATAACTCAAAGGCATTCAAACAATTTGGAGTAAATTCAAATTTCTTTTTCTTTTCTAAAAGTTGGCATAGAGGTTTAGTGATTTTTTAAAAATCTTTAATAAAACGCCTGTAAAAACCAACATGTCCAAGAAAACTCCTAACACCTCTCTAAAAAATCTTTAATAAAACGCCTATAAAATCCAACATGTCCAAGAAAACTCCTAACCTCTCTTTATATTAGTAGGAGGTGTTAGTTTAGATATAACTTGAATTTTTGCAGGGTCTGCCTATACCATTTTCCTAAAATTTTATGCCCTAACACAATTCCTCCTGCAACCATAAATTACATTTCTCCCAATTTAGAACTAAATTAGTTCTTTTGCATAACTCCAAAACTTTTTCAAGATAATTTAAGCATGCGTCAAATGATGTTCCAAATACAGAGAAATCATCCATAAATACTTCCAATCCATCATCAATTAACTTATTAAATATAGACATCATACATCTCTGGAATATTGTAGATGCATTACATAATCCAAAAGGCATTCATTGAAAAGCAAAAGTTCCAAAAAGAATACTAAATGTTGTCTTTTCTTGATCCTCAGGAGCAATAAGAATTTGATGGTAACTGGTATATCCAAAATAAAAGTATTTTTGCCCAGCAATTCTATCTACTATTTGGTCTAAAAAGGGTAAAGGGAAGTGATTTTTCCTAGTGGCAATGTTTAATTTTCTATAATCAATGCAAATACGCTACCCAGTAACTTGTCTGATAGGTATTAATCGTTGTTTTTTCTTGTGCTTCAATAGTCTCCCCTCCTTTCTTAGGAACACAATGAATTGGATTTACCCAAGCACTGTCAGAAATAGGATATTTCTTCAACAGTCACTCCTCCTTTCTTAGGAACACAATGAATTGTACTTACCCACGCACTATCTGAAATTTCAATAGTCACTCCTCTCAAGTAACTTGTCTGATAGGTATTAATTCATTATTTTCTTTTGTTTCAACAGTCACTCCTCCTTACATTAGGAATACAATGAATTGCACTTACCCATGCACTGTCTGAAATAGGATATATAATTTTAGTGTCTAACCATTTCAAAATTTCCTTCTTAACTACTTCTTTCATCATTGGATTTAATCTCATTTGTGGATCAACTCT
>JXCR01070374.1:66273-109351 GCA_002079205.1 Phalaenopsis hybrid cultivar
CCTAAGAAAGGAGGAGTGACTGTTGAAACAAAAGAAAATAATGAATTAATACCTATTAGACAAGTTACTGGGTGGCGTATTTGCATTGATTATAGAAAATTTGACACTGCCACTAGGAAAGATCACTTCCCTTTACCCTTTTTAGACCAAATAGTAGATAGACTTGCTAGGCACAAATAGTTTTATTTTTTGGATGGATATACCGGTTACCATCAAATTCTTATCATAGTTAATTCTCCCTCCATATCTAAAATAATGAAATCCATATGAAAGATAAATTTAACAACTTTTACTAACCCATCTTCTATAACTCCCTTAGGATATGTAACTGAATGATACGCTAAATGAAGAGTTACAGAAGTAGGTGAGACTTCTCCTAATCTTAATCTTCTGAAAATTGATAGAGGGAATCCCAAATCACATAAAGCTCTTCCATAAAATTTTTCACTGATAGCACACGAGATAGTGAAACTACCTGGATCTTTTAATTTTTCAGGAAGCTTTTTTTGAATAATTGCACTACACTCTTTGCTANTCTGTAGTTAGCAGATTGTTCGATAACATACCCTAAATGATTTATGAAGATGTCCTAGTGAAAGTGGATCGACTTATCTTTCATGTTGATTTCATTAGGCTAGATATGGAGGAAGATAAAGAGATACCTATCATTTTGGGGATACCTTTCCTAGCCACAGGAAGAGCAATGATAGATGTGCAGAAAGGGGAATTAACAATGCGCGGATTGAACTGTTACTTTCAAAATTTCAAGGTCAATGAAATATCCTGCAAAAGGTAAAGATGATGAATGTTATAGGATGGATGTTATAAAATATCTAAGTGAATGCCATTTCAAAACAACTTATGAAGAAAAATGTGAAGAAAAAATATTTGGAACATGAGAAAGAAGAGGAATTAGATCGATGTAAAGAACTTTTTAAAGAAGATTCAAACTATGTTCGAGAAAGTTTTGAAATTTTGGACAAAGTAAACATAAATAAATCATTTTGTCCATCAATTGAAAAACCTCCAGAACTTGAGTTGAAGTTACTTCCTGAACATTTAAAATATGCCTTTTTAGGAGATTCTTCTACTTTACCAGTTATAAATTCCTTAAAATTAATGATGGAAAAAGAAAAAAGGATGATGAAAATTTGGAAAAAATTTAAGAAAGCCTTTGGAAACACAATTGCTAATATTAAAGGAATTAGTCATTTAATTTGTATGTATAATATTTATATGGAAGAGAACTACAAACCCAGGGTTGATCCTCAAAGGAGACTGAATCCTTTTATGCAAGAAGTTATTAAGAAAGAAATTTTAAAGTGGTTAGATGCTGGTATTATCTACCATATTTCAGATAATGCATGTCCAATTCACTGTGTTCCTAAGGAAGGAGGAGTAACTGTAACTGTGAATAAACATAATGAATTAATACCTACCAGAAAAGTTACAGTGTGGCAAATATGCATTGATTATAAAAAATTAAATCTTGCCCCTAGGAAAGATCATTTTCCATTACTTTTTCAAGATCAAATGTTGGATAAACTAGCTGGGCATAAATACTTTTGTTTTCTAGATGGATATACTGGTTATCACCAAATACAAATATCTCCTGGGGATCAAGAGAAAACAACTTTTACCAGTTTTTATGGTACTTTTGCTTTTAGAAGGATGCCCTTTGGTTTATGTAATGCCCCTGCTACATTTCAAAGAAGTATGATCGAAATGTTTTGTAATTTAATTGAAAAAGAGATTGAAGTATTCATGGATGATTTTTTCAGTGTTTGGAACTTCATTTGACTCATGTTTAGAACATTTATCTAAAGTTCTTAAGCGTTGTGAAGAAACAAATTTAGTCCCTAATTGGGAAAAAGGCTAATTTATGGTAACAGGAGGAATCGTATTAGGTCATCAAATATTCAAAAATGGCATGGAAGTAGATCCTGCTAAAATTCAAGTGATCGCTAATTTACCTTATCCAACAATAGTAAGGGAAATTAGGAGTTTTTTAGGACATGCTGGACTCTACGGGCGATATATTAAAGACTTTTCAAAGATTGTTAAGCCTTTATGCGATTTACAGGAGATAGATGCAATTTTCAATTTTAATAAGGAAAAAGAAGGATGTTAAACCTAGACTTATAGGATGGATTCTTCTTTTGCAAGAATTTAATTTTGAAATTGTAGATCGAAAGGGGACTAAAAATCAAATTACTGATCATTTGTCCAGGCTTGAGTTAGAAAAACCACCCTATATTGAAAAATAAATTAATGAACATTTTTCAGATGAAAAATTGTTCACTATTAATGAGTGGCGTGTTCCATGGCATTCCGACATTGTAAACTTTATTGTTAGTGATATTATACCCTATGGAATGATATACCAACAAAAGAGGAAATTTATTTATGAAGCTAAGACTTATTTTTGGGATGACCCATTTTTATATAAATAAGGAAAGGATCTAATTATTCGAAGATGTGTACCATTAGAAGAAAATTCTGAAATTATCCAAAAATGTCATAATTATGATTTTGGGGGACATTTTGGTGTTGACAAAACAACATACAAAATTTTATAATCATGATTCTGTTGGCCTACAATTTTTAGAGATGTTAAAGCTTATATTAAAACTTGTGATAGATGTCAATGAGTAGGCAATATTTCTAGAAGAAATGAGATGCCCCTCAATTATACGCTAGAACGTTGAAATATTTGATATTTGGGGATTAGATTTCATGGGTCCATTTATACCATCTTTCAAAAACTGAAATATTTGAGGTTTGGGGATTAGATTTCATGGGACCATTTATACCATCTTTAGGAAATTTATATATTTTATTAGCAGTGTACTATGCCAAATAGATAGAAGTTTTTGTTTTACCACGATGTGATGCTCAAAGTGTTGCAAAATTTTTAAAAACAAACATATTTTGTAGATTTGAGATGCCGAGAGTTATCATTACTAATGGGGAAGTAATTTCAGAAATGCCACAATGGAGAAGTTATTAAAGAAATATCATATAAATCATAGAATTGATATTGTTTATCATCCTCAGACAAGTGGTTTGGATGAATTATTCAATCAAAAAATCAAATGAATTATGGAAAAATCTGTGAATCCAACAAGAATGGATTGTTCAGTCAAAATTGACTATGCTTTATGGGTTTATAAGACTGCATACATAACTTCTATAGGAATATCCCCATATAGGCTAATATTTGGGAAAGCTTGTCACTTTCAAGATAAACTTGAGCATAAAGTATTTTGGGTGATTAAAGAGTTCAATTATAATTTGAAAGATGCTGGTGAGAAAATGTTATTGCAATTAAATGAATTAAAGAGTTCAATTATAATTTGAAAGATGCTAGTGAGAAAAGATTGTTACAATTAAATGAGCTTGAAAAGATAAAGAATGAATCTTATGAGAGTGCCAAGATTTATAAAGAAAAGATGAAGATGTGGCATGATCGAAAGAGTGCCAAAATTTATAAAGAAAAGATGAAGATGTGGCATGATCAAATGATTCATACTAAAAATTATCATCTAGGGCAACATGTTTTACTATATAATGCAAGGTTAAGATTAATTCCAGAGAAACTTAAGTTCAGTTGGATGGGCCCATATGTTGTGATAAAAATTTATCCTTATGGAGCTGTGGATAATAAAGATCTTAAGTCTGAGAAAATATTTAAAGTTAATGGACATAGACTGAAACCCTATTTTATAGGGGATCGACATAAACTTAATGATGGAATGATGTTGGGTCAACCAAAATAAGCACTGGTTACGTCGGGCTGACAATGTAAATCTAAATGCTTTGTGGGAGGCAACCCATAGTTATCAGAGTATTTTTATTTTGATTGTTGTTTTGTGTGTGACTAAGAAAATTGGGGTAGTATTTTTGAAATAATTATGTGTTAGAAAAGATTTTAAGACTTTATTTAGTGATAAAGGCATGTTAGAATGATAATTTGGATGTTAAGTTGACTAGTGCAAAAATGTGCACTGGTGCTTAAGCGCCAAATCCGGTGCTTAAGCACGGCAGTTTAAACTCATGTGCAAAATTAATATTCTAGAAGGTTTAACTTCCAATTATTTTGTAAAAATGTGCTAAGGTAGTTTCTAAACATGTCTAGGAGTTATTGGAAGGATTTAAGCCTATAAATAGAAGGTTTTTATGAAGAAATTTAACCCAGATCATTTCTAGCACTAAAAGTTTAAGAGAAAGTGAGATTTAGAGAAAATGTCTTCATGAGAGAAGGATTTGAAAAAGAAAGAAGAAACCATGAGGAAGAGGTTCATTAGTCAATGTGCATAAGAAATGTATAACGGTTTCTTAGCCGTTAGTATTGAAGGGATATCAGAGAAGATAAAAAAAAAATTGAGAATACAATGGCTTTATTGGAGACCAAAGTACGTGAGTTGCATGCACATCTAGAGCATATTGGATGGCAATTCAAGTTGCAATTTAGCCACACAAGTTATATAGAGGAAGTGGATAAGGCGATGTTCATAAAGTAGAAGTGGATTGAAGAAGATAGTATCAGAGCTCGTCGCCACCGTCCCTTTTATCAACTATATATTCTTGGAGATACTAATGAAAGACAGGAATTTATTCCTTCAAATGAAGAATGAAATTAAGTTTAGTGTTAGGTTTTAAGTATTTATGACTTTTTATATGCGTTTATATGTGAAATGATTGTTATGTATTTGTATTTATAAAAATTTTCTCATCCAAGGCTATTTGGAGTGAGAATTAAGTGTTTAAAGGTATTTGTACTTGTTTGTGAATTAATAAAAGCTTTTTTGTGTAAAAATTTGTGTTATTTTTAACCTCAAATTGAAATAGTTATTATGGAGAATTTTGAGGGAGTGGGGAGTTACAGGAAGTTGAAAATAGTCATTTAAGTGCTATGAGACCATTTAGGGGTGGTTTACTTAACAAATAATGCATTTTACTTTAATTTGAAAATTTTGAAAATTGTCACTGGCACCTAAGCACCACATCTTACGCTTAAGCATGAGCCAATTTGATAGGCAGGCATCTAAGCGCCACCTACTCGCACTTAAGCCCCGGTTCACGCAAACCAGTTCATAAACGGTTAAAAGTGAAATTTTGCCCAAAAATCACCATTTTTACGCCTCCCGTCACCTTCAACCTCTCAAAATCATGATTTTCTAAGGCTAGGGCAAATCTAAAGTGAAGATTTCTTGGTGTAATCAAGTGAAATTTGCTAGATCCAAGTTCCTTGAGGTAAGAGCTTTACTTCTATGCAAAAAATTTTGGATTTTTACTATGTATTTTGAGCACATTTGAAGAAAATAAAAAATTCACTATTCATGGTGAAAAATGAGAAAAATATCTATGGAAATTGCATGGGAAGTATAGATTATACTTTGGAAGTTTAGTTTAATAATTTAGACTTAATTTTTGAAGTTATTTTTGGAACTTATAAAATTTGTAGAATGGCACCAAGAATGAAGAGGAGTAAAGGAAAGAGCTCTTTTGATTCGAGTAAATTTGTTAGTTCGAAGGCTCAGGATCGATACAGTGATGAGTTGCAATCAAGGAAACTGATTCAGGAGCGATGTTTTAGGAATCCAAGTGAAGACATAGAGGATTTGATCGTTCTCCGACAGAGGGAACGATTCTGCTGTTTCTCTGCTGTGGCAGTTATTTCTGTTGTTAGGGAGCTCTATGCAAACCTCCCTGAGACTGAAGACAATAGAGTCATGGTTCAAGGAAAGTTGGCACCTTTTTCACTGGAGTTAATATACTTGTTTTATCATCTGCCACCTGATACGTTATGTTTTTATGCTAATTATAGTCCGACTGAAGCGGAGTTAGACGAGATTATTTCTTACTTGGCTGTTAGAAGAGTACATTGGAAGATCACTAATGAGAGGAGAGTCAACTTCCCAACTTCAAAGTTATGTGCACCTTCAATGGCCTGGCACTATTTTTTTATGCTCTTCTGGTACCAACAAGTCATCTCAGTGAAGTGACCAGAGAGGGCGACGTTAAATTATTGTATCCAAGAAGGAAAGCTCATCATAACATGAGCTCTAATTTATCAGACTATCATCAATTCTTCCACTACCGTTATAACTGCAGGTCTGCGATTTGCTTCCTTGATCTTTTCTTTGTGTGAGTAGGCTGGAGTTAAATGTGATAGCTGTGAGGAAGTGTTGTTACCTCTAAAGCCCATCATTAAGTTGAATGTTAAGACTTATTATGAGCATTATATTTTTGGCTGGAGAGGAGAATTTTCTAGGAGTTATGGAATGGAGATGTCAGCTGCCTCTACCTCTGCTGCTTCTACACCTAGACCATCTACCTCACGTGCTTCTACATGTCGATGTGAATCTACTGAGACCCCAAGATCAATTATTATAGAGGATGATGAATAATATTAACTATACTGTCGATAAGGTACAAAATTTAGAGTGTTTTGTAGATCATATTGATAGGTATAATAGGAGAAAAAAGTCATTATGAAGATAAATTTCACTCGTCTTTAGAGAGCCTCATTAGGGGTAACCAAGGAGTGCAATTTCCTCCATATCCTAGATACCCTGATTATGAGCCTGCAAAAGTTTTGGATAGTGGTGATTCAGAGGATGAGGAGTAGAACTGAGAGATATATTTTTGATTGTATTATGATATGAACTATATGGTTCGGGCTTGCTACATTTGCATCTGTGTGTTGATTTGAACTATGTGATGTGGTTTAGACTTTTATGTTTACTTGTTTAGATATTGTGATGTGTGAGACTTTTATTTTTAATTGTATTGTAATGTTTGTGTTAGTTAGTAGTTTATTTTAAAATTCTAGGGTAGTAAGTGTTGTGAGTTTTGTCATTTAGTTAGTTTAGAACTTAACTTAATTCTATGTCTTTTGTAAAGTTGAAAATCTTGCTAGCGTAAATCTTAAATTTGAAACTTAGGAAACTGCTACCCTCTTTTATTATGTTTGTGTGTTTATTTTTATGTTGAGATTGTGAATTCAAGTTAGTGTGTTAGTTTTCTCTTACGTTTATACCCACTGTTTAGAAGTTTATTGAATCTCTATGTGTTGAATTGAAATGAAAATATTAGAAAATTTGATCAAAATTAATTTTACTCCTACTTTTAGTTTTATATTTGTATCATTAGGGTATAAAAATTCTTTTAAGCATGTTATTCTTATTTTCATTCCTGCTTATATATATTTGATGCTAAACTGTTTAATCTGATAAAAATTTAAGTTTAGGGGGGATGAAAAATATTTTCAAAACTTTAATTTTATTTGTTCTCAAATGAACTAAGGTGAATTTGACTTGAAAAGAAAAATTAATCATGTATATGAAGTTAAATTAGAGAAGTAAAATTTAAATGTAGAAATGAGTAAGAGAATTTAGTTAAAATTTTGAGTAATGAAGAAAAACTTTAAGTTAAAAGTTTTTAATGTAGAAAATGATTAATATAAATAACTATCTTTAGTAAGAAACATTGTATTTTTTAAAATTTTGAAGTAAAATTTGATTTTAGAAATGATTAAGAAAATTTAGTTAAAATTTTAAGTAATGAAGAAAAACTTTAAGTTAAAAATTTTTAGGTAGAAAATGATTAATATAAGCAACTATCTTTAGTGAGAAACATTGTATTTTGAAAATTTTAGAAATTTAGACTTTTATTTTTAATACTTAAATTTCTTTTATTTAAAAAAAAATTTCGAAGCTATTATTATATTTTTAAGTAAAAGTTTGTACAAAGACTTCGCATTAGGAAAGGAAAAGTAGAATTCAAAATTATTAAAGGTCTTTCCAGATAAAGTAATCCTTGCCTAAAAATTTATAAAAAAAAAGAGAAAAAGAAAAGAAAAAGAAAAAGAAAAAGAAAAGCAGAAGAAAAAGAAAAATAAGAAGATGAAAAAGTGAGGGAGGAGATGCTTAAGGATTAGTGCCCAATCAAAAATTGGTCCTACATTTGATCTTTTTAAAGTATAAGACTTTAGGAGATTTTAAGCTTATAGATATAATATAGTAAGTAAAATTATTCTTAATAAAAAATTTTTAAGTGGAGATAATAAAAGAACTAAATTCTAAATTTGGAAGACTTACAATATTTCTGAATTAGATAGGAACTCATATTTTCAACTTCCTTAAAATTAAAAATTTCTAAACTCTAAGTTGGTCTCATTTACTGAATATTTTTTCTAAACTGATTTATAAATCTATATTATAGTAACTCATAACAAAAATCATATACATATCATACAAATTTAATTTTTTAAGATTAAAGTGTCACTTGAGGATAAGTAACATTTTAAGTATGGGGGATTTTGATACTCCTAAAATATATGGTGTTTTTAGACACATTATTATACCTATTTTGAGATATTGCGCTTTAATGGAAGGTATTTTTGTGTTTTCCTTTCAAGTACAGGAAAAAAGGTGAAAAATACTTGAGGGAGTGAGAAATGATCAAATTTAGAGAAAATAGGTGAAAAATGTGCAAATGTGTTTTGGCGCTTTATCATCGGGTAAACAGACAAGGCCGCGCCTACGCGCTAGAGGCCTCGCGTTTAAGCGCCAGTGGCAGTTATTGGATGAGTAAATTCATTTTTTGCAAATTTTGAAGAGGTTTTTGAGGCATCTATTGGCTTATTAGGTGGTTACAACCACCATGCATGAAAATTATTGCGAAAGGATGCATTTCTTGGGGAAATCCATCAAATCAAGACACATTTTGAAGAGATACTAAAGGCACCTTTTGGAGAATTATAAAAGAAGGAAGATTGTGACTTTGAAAGAGGTCCTGAAATTACTAGGAATGTTTTGAAAGCTAAAAGATTGGGGAGTAAGTTAGAGAGATTTTTAGGCACCACATATTTATCCTTTTTTTATTTTAGTTTTATGTTGAGAGTGTTGTAAAAGAGAAGAGATTCAAAGAAACATCAAGAGTTTGGTGGAAGGCTTGAGATAAGTTTTTATCTTTTGTTTTAGACTACTTTGATTTTTAATTTAGACTTGTTTTTGGTTTGACAATGATTTCTACTTTTAAAATAAAGTGTGGTTTTGTTTTCTCCATGGATTCTGAGTAGTTTTCTTTATCTTTCTTCCTAAATTGATAAGTAATTTAGTGTTGGATGGAAGTTATGGAGAGTATTACTTTTTAATGTTGGAAGAGGTTGTGAATGTTTAAATCCATGTACTTCATTTACTTCTTGATTTGGCCAATCCAGATGTTAAAATTTGTTATGAGAACATGTAAGAACTGGGCTAGTATTGTCTCAGTCAACAATTGGAACAAATCACATGAGGTTGTATGAATGATAATGTAGTTTATATGACTGAGCGCAAATAAATAGGGAAATATTTTTTGAAGGCTGTAGAGCTAGAGGACTTTAAAGTGAAAAGTTAAAGCCCCCAACTTGGTTTATTTTTTTAGGTTCTAATACGAGATATTAGCCCTCAGATGGAAAGAATCGAGGGAACTCGAGAGTGAGAGCTAGTATCTTCCCTGCCTGGCCGGTCTTCAGAACTATTTAAACTTTAAATTAGCCAATGTTCTTTATGGCATCTCTAGTAAGGGTAAAGAATATTATTGCTCCTATTTGGCATAACACAATATGCATACTTCCACAACAGAATTCCTATACTTATTATTGATTCATGATAAGGTGAAAGATATTTTCATATTTAGTGCTTTTTTTCTATAAAAACTCAAGTTATATTTTTAAGTTTGTACTGTTTTTATCAAAATATTAAAATTACCAAAAATATTTAAAATTTATTTACTACAAAAATGTATTTAGTTTAAATAATTATCATTTTAAAATAGAAAGTTTTTCAAAAAGTGCATATTGCATATCTTCCTTATGGGTTCGATATTCAGGTCTTAATCAAAAAGTCCTATATTACTTGATAATGATGCGTAGACTTGCATAGTATCCCAATATACATAAATTAAAAGTTAAATTATTATTTTTCTTGAGGTTCAAGTTTTTGGTTTTGTTTCGAAATAAGAAAATATAAGTGAAAAATATAATCAAAATTATTGTTATATTGTTGCATATAAGCAGTTATCGGGGATCAGTGCTTGAGGCATGACCCTGAACCACTTTGAAGATCACATGAAATATTCTGAGTTCATTTTGAACATATCATATTATTCCATTAATTATCAGAGGTTTAACTGTGACTACCCCGTTGCGTAGTGAAACTTGACAATATAATTATCCCAAGGATAGGATACTCGATTAATCAATTGATATTTCATTTAAGAGTTATGCGAGTGAGTAGGGCAAGTTTGGGCCATTTAATAATTATGGTACCCACAATTAAAGTCAGGCTTGTAGTGTTTAAAGATGTTAATCACCAATCGTATCATCTTCTAGATCCAATCAATTGAGTTTAGACATCGAGCCTAGGTCACTACCAAGCCCCTAACAATCATAATAGGGGAAATTGTGATTATCAAAATTTTGATTTAAGTGACATATATCCTTATTGAATGATCACATCATCCTCAACTTTGGGCTTGAGAAAAGTAAATTATCATCCTTTCTATCTTAAGCCCATCACTTAAGAATCATTTGATCTTAGTTGACTTCCAAGTCATGAAGATTAAGAGAATTAATATTTTGTTGATTTTGTGCAAGGGTGGTGAGTGAGTTCCTATCTTTTAATCCAACTGTATTTCAAGCATCTAAACATGTTTATTAAGATCAAAATTATCCATTTTCCCTTAGTTAATCCTAAATTTTGATTAAGGCACAAAAATTTAGAATGACTATTTTGCCCTTGGGGAGCTTCACCTCATAACTCATTAAACATAACCAAAATTACTTTGAGCATTTAGAGTGTCATGTCCATGAGGTAATTACAATATTATAGGAGAATATGCGGGCTTCTCAAAATTTAATTCAATTTAATTATTTATTTAAATTCAAAAAATAGGATTTTAAGAAATTGATTTATTTAACTTTTCAAAATAAATTTTTGTTTATGAGAAAATTTTTAGAAGTTTCCTTAGGTCAGAGAAACACTTAAGAAAAATTTCATGATTTTTAAATTAAATTTTTATTATTCTTATTTTATAATTAACAAGCTTCAATTATTTAATTAAATAGAAAATAATGTCTTAATTATCAAAATTATTTGCTTATATTTTTAATAGATTTCTCTTAGTTCAAAAAACTCAGAGAATCAAATTTTGTATTTTTATGATTTTTAGTTTGTTTATTATAATTATTTTAATGAGGAAATGAGGAAAATTCACTTTTAATCTTTGAAGATTTATTTTTAACTTAGAAAAAATTAGAAAAAATATTTTAATGAGTCCCAAGTGATCAGAAAACAATTAGGCATAATTTGAAATATTTTAATGTTTTTTGAAAATTTTAATTTATTTTAATTATTTTTAAATAAAAAAAGATGCTAAAAAATTAAGTATTTTCTAAAAAATAATTTTTATTTTTTCCAAGTGCCTCTAATCACAAGAAACCCAGAAAACAACTTTTCATAAAATTCCCAAGTATATTTAATTTAATATAATTATTTTTTACAAAAATACAAGGCTTTTTAGAAAATCGACTTTAATATTCAAACCTAATCAAATAATTTTCAAATTTTTACAATGGATGAACATTATATTTATGAACAATGTGCGATTGATTTTTGTCAATTTTTGGTAAATATATAATTTACATAAATTAACATAAGATATTTACATTTAACTAAATATAAAAATTTACAAGATAATTCAAGACATCATGATATTTTTCTTAGACTTCTCTGACCACAGGAAACCTACTAAAATTATTTTCATAATTTTCCAAATGATATTTTGATTTATATAATTAAAATAAGCCAAAATAGTCACCCTAGAATGAAAATTAAGGTTAGAAGTATAGAGATGCCCTCTGACCTCGGAAAAACCCAAGAACATCCCCTATGTGATGACGAATAAACCTTAAAAATTTCAAGTTATGGTGAACCATTTTTAGTCATGGAGAGTTAAAATATCACAGAGGGTACTTAATTAATTACAAATCATATACTTGACAATTAGTTTTTATTTTTAGCCCACATTATTCTCCTCTATTCACTGAGCAAGAGAGTATTTTTATTTTATTTTAATGATTTTTTATGCAAAGTTATGAATTTTCAAGGATCTGTTATTTATTTAAATAAAAAAAATCCTAATTTTCTATTCATCCCAGTCACGCACCGCGTCAAGCTCGCGCTCCCCGAAAAGCCATGCATTGCCTCTTGGTTCGGTGCTGCTATCTGACTCGACAGCCACGCGTCCCACAGTTCATGTATAGAGACTCCGTCAGGCTCGATCTCTTCCATCTCTTTAATACACGCTCGATCAGACGGCTCTCCGTCTTCCTCAATAGCCAGATCCCGTGCGTCGTCCAAATTCTAGACCTATGATCTCCCTCGAAACTCAACTACATCACATGGGTTTTGTTCCTTGATACATGATACAATTAAAATATATTGTGTTTTTAGACACATTTTTATACCTATTTTTGAGATATTGTGCTTTAATGGAAGGTATTTTTGTTTTTTTCTTGCACATACAAATAAAAATGAAAAAAAAATGCTTAAAGGAGTCAAAAAGGATCAAGTTTGGAGAAAAATGTGAAAATATGTGCAAAAGAGTTTTGGCGCCTAAGCTCAAAATCCGGCACTTACACGACGGTTAAATAGAGAAAGCCGCGCCTATGCACCGAGACTCCGCGCCTAAGCACCAGTGGCAAATATTAGATGAGTAAAATTGGTTTTCACGAATTTTGAAGAGGTTTTTGAGGCACCCATTGGCTTAATAGGTGGTTGTAACCATCATAGACGAAAATTATGATGAAAAGATGCGTCTCTTGGGAAAATACATTGAATCAAGACACATTTTGAAGAGATCCCAAGGCACCTTTTGGAAAACTATTAAAGAAAGAAGAGAGGACTCAGAAAAGAGTACTGAAAATATTGGCAAGTTTTGAAAGTTCTTCTCTGGGGAGTTAGCTCGGAGAGAGTTTCAGGAACCACTTTTTATTTACTTTAACCTTTTTGTTATTTTGTTTTGAGTGAATATAAAAGAGAAAATTTTCAAAAAAACTTCAAGAGTTTGGTGGAGTACTTGAGATAAGTTTTTATCTTTTTGTTTTAGACTACTTTTGGTTTCAATTGAGACTTGTTGTTGGTTTGACAATGGTTTCTTCTTCTAAACTAAAGTGTGGTTCTCTTTTCTCCATGGATTCTGAATAGTTTTCTTTATCTTTCTTCTTAAAATGATAAGTAATTAAGTTTTGGATGGAAGTTGTGGAGGTATTGATCTTTAATGTTGGAAGAAGTTGAGATGATTTAAATCTATGCACTTTATTTACTTCTTGATTTGACCAATCCAGATGTTAAAATTTTTTGTGAGAGCATGTAAGAACCGGGTTGATATTGTCTTAGTCAACAATTGGAAAGAATCACATGAGATTGTATGAATGAGAATGTAGTTCATATGATTGAGTGCAAATAAATAAGAAAATATTCATTGATGGTGTAAAGTTAGAGGACTTTAAAGTGACAGGTTAAAGCCCCCAACTTGGTTTACTATTTTAGGTTCTGATATGAGAATGTTAGCCCCCATGTAGAGAAAATTGAGGGAACTCTAGAGTGAGAGCTAGTATATTCTTTGCCTAGCCGGACTTTAGAACTATTCATACTTTAAATTAGCCAATGTTATTTATAACATCTCTAGTAAGGGTAAGGAATATTACTGCTCCAATTTGGCACAACACAATTTGCATACTTCCACAACAGAATTCCTATACTTATTACTCATAAGAAGAAAGATATTTTCATATTAAGTACTTTTCTTCTACAAAAACTTTAGTTATCTTTTTATAGAAGAAAGATATTTTCATACTAAGTGTTTTTCTTCTACAAAAACATTAGTTATCTTTTTAAGTTGTTACAGTTTTGTTAAAATATCAAAAATATTTAAATTTTAAATTCTTGCAAAAATCATTTTTAATTTAAGTAATTATCGTTTTAAAAATAGAAAACTTTTTAAAAAGTGCATATTGCATAAACTTTTCTATGGGTTCCATATTCAGGTCTTAATAAAAAATTCTTATATTACTTAATAACGATACGTATGCTTGCGTAGTATCCCAATATAAATATATATAAATTAAAAATTTAAATTCTTATTTTTCTTCAAGATCAAGTTTTTGGTTTTGTTGCAAAATAAGGAAATATAACCATCTAACTAATTGCTATAATGTGCATAAGCATTAAGTCGAGATCAAGTTTTTAGCGCCGTTACCGGGAAAGAAAACTAAGTAAATTTCTATTTTTAAAAAGTCTTATTTAAACTTTAAATATTGTATCTTATTTTGTATGTTTTATTTTTATTTTATTTTATTTTATGTTAGTTTATGCGTAGTTCAAGTTCTGAAGGACTAGTGCACTACGATTCTGAATTAGAAAGAACTATTAAAAAAATCAGAAAAACCAAAAAAAATTAAAAATCTTAAAAAATCTAAAAAAATTACAGAAATAGCAAACCAAAATAATAAAAATGCTAAAGTTCATCAAGAGTTTAGACCTTTAAGAGATTATGACAACCCTATTGTAGATGAACTTCACTATAGTATTCAAAAACCTACTGTAGTAGATAATTCATTTGAGCTTAAACCTACTATTATCCAAATGGTATCAAATAATCAGTTTGGGAGATCACCAACTGAAGATCCAAATTCACCTATTACCAATTTTCTAGAATTATGTGCTACATTTAAATACGATAGTGTTTCAGATGATGTCATAAGACTTATGTTATTTCATTTCTCACTGTGGGATAAAGCTAAGATGTGGTTGAATTTATTAGCACCTGGATCTATCAGAATTTGAGGTGATTTAGCACAAAAATTCCTTGCTAATTATTTTCCACCATAAAAAACTGCAAAGCTTAGAAATGATATTACATCTTTTAATCAGTTTAAAGGAGAATCTACTTATGAAGCATGAGAACGATTTAAAGAACTCCTAAGAAAGTGTCCACACGATGCTATACCAGATTGGTTAATAATTCTAACTTTTTATAATGGATTAATTGGCTCTAGTAGATCTATTATCGATGTCGTTGTTGGTGGTTCATTGATGTCAAAACAATTTCATGATGCTTATGCTTTAATTGAAGAGATGGCTACCAATAATTCTTAATGGTCTTCTGAGAGGGTGAATCTAAACAAATTAGCTAATATTCATGAAATTGAAGCATTTGCTATGTTAGCAAATTAAGTTGCTACAATTTCAAGGAAGTTAGAGCAATTTGGAATGTATTTTTGTCAACCAATTTCCAAGATTGAAGAGAATTCATTAGGCTAAATGCTAGATTCTCAAACATCATTAGAGACTTTGAATGTCATAAATAATAAGCAGAATAACCCATATCCAAATTATTATAACCCAGTTTGGAAGAACCATCCCAACTTTAACTGGAATAACAATTCGGGTGGTAGGTTGGTAGAACCATCCCAACTTTAACTAGAATAACAATTCGGGTGGTAATAATCAGCAACGGGGGAACAACCAAGTAAACCCATTAGGAAACTGGAACAACCAAGGGAATAATAATAATAGATCTACTTATCCTCCAGGAATCAATAGTAATACAAAAATTAAGGATAAGAAGTTATCTATAGAAGAAGTGGTGTTACAAATGGGTAGTCAGTTACAAAGTCAATGAGCTACAATTAGAAATATTGAGAATCAACTTAGGAAAATTGCAAGATCATTAAGTAATGGATCCCAAGGAACATTTCCTAGTAATACAGAATCAAATCCAAAAGACCAGAATAAAGAGCAAGTTAAAGTTGTACAACTTAGAAGCGGAAGAGAGTTGGAAGATTGTTCAAAAAGAAATTGGATTAAAGAGAGAAGAAATTGAAGAATCATAAGAGGCACTCCGAAAGATTCTGAAAGACCTATTTCTCTGCCGAAAACTAATTTAGAAAAACAACCACCTCCATTTCCTCAGAGACTTCGACAACATAAGTTTGATAAGAAATTTTCAAAATTTCTTGAAATATTTAAGAAGATTACAATCAATATTTCATTTGCTGAAGCTTTAGAGAAAATGCAAAGCTATGTAAATTTTATGAAGGATATTCTCAACAAAAAAAGGAAGTTTGAAGATAATGAGACTGTTGCACTTAGTGAGGAGTGTAGTGCTATATTTTAGAAGAAACTTCCTGAAAAGCTTAAAGATCCTAATAGCTTTACAATTCCATGTGCAATAGGAGATAGATTTTATTGAAAAGCTTTATGTGATTTAGGTGCAAGCATTAACATTATGCCATTATCAATTTTTAAGAGATTTGGATTAGGATAAATAACTCCTACTACTGTAACTCTGTAGTTAGCATATCGTTCAATAACCTATTCTAAAGGAGTTATAGAAGATTTCCTAGTGGAAGCGGATCAATTTATCTTTCTTGTTGATTTCATTGTGCTAAATGTGGAGGAAGATAAAGAGATACCTATCATTTTAGGGAGACCTTTCCTAGCCATAGGAAGAGCAATGATAGATGTGTAGAAAGGGGAATTAACAAGGCGCGTCAATGATCAAATTGTTACTTTTAACATTTCAAAATCAATGAAATACTTTGCAAAAGGTAAACATGATGAATGTTATAGAATGGATGTTATAAGATATCGGAGTGAATGTCATTTCAAGACTACTTATGAAGAAAATTTTAAGGAAAAAGATTTGGAACATGAGAAAGAAGAGGAATTAGATGAATGTCTAAACCTTTTTAAGGAAGATTCTAGTTATGTTCAAGAAAGTTTTGAAATTTTGGACACAATACACAAAGATAAATCATTTTGTCCATCTATTGAAAAACTTTCAGAGCTTGAGTTGAAATTACTTCCTGAACATTTAAAATATGCCTTTTTAGGAGATTCCTCTACTTTACCTGTTATAATTTCCTTAAAGTTAACAAAGGAAGAAGAAAAAAAGCTGATGAAAATTCTGAAAAATTTTAAGAAAGCCTTCAGATGGGCAATTGTTGATATTAAAGGAATCAGTCCTTCAATTTTCATGCATAGAATTTATCTGAAAAAAAAAATTGCAAACCCAAGGCTGATCCACAAAGGAGATTAAATCCTGTTATGAGAGAGGTTGTTAAGAAAGAAATTTTAAAGTGGTTAGATGCTGGAATTATCTACCCTTTTTTAGATAGTGCATGGGTTAGTCCAATTAACTGTGTTCCTAAGAAAGGAGGAGTAACTGTAACTGTGAATGAGCATAACGAGTTAATCCCTACTAGACAAGTTATAGGGTGGCGATTATACATTGATTATAGAAAATTAAATCTTGCCACTAGGAAATAGCATTTTCCACTACCCTTTCTAGATCAAATGCTGGATAGACTAGCCGAGCATAAATACTTTTATTTTTTGGATGGATATACCGGTTATCACCAAATTTAAATATCTCCTGAGGATCAAGAGAAAATAACATTTACCAGTCCTTATGGTACTTTTGCTTTTAGATGAATGCTTTTTAGTTTATGTAATGCCCCTGCTACATTTCAAAGAAGTATGATGGTTTGAAGTTTTTATGGATGACTTTTCAGTGTTTGAAACTTCATTTAACTCATGTTTAGAACATTTATTTAAAGTTCTTAAGCGCTGTGAAGAAAAAAATTTAGTCCTTAATTGGGAAAAATGCCAATTTATGGTAGCACGAGGAATTGTATTAGCTCATCAAATATCAGAAAATGTTATGGAAGTAGATCCTGCAAAAATTTAAGTGATCTCTAATTTACCTTATCCCACAAATGTAACGTAAATTATGAGTTTTTTAGGACATGCTGAATTCTACAGGCGATATATTAAGGATTTTTCTAAAACTGCTAAGCCTTTATGTCATTTATTGGAGAAAGATGCAATTTTAAATTTTGATGAGGAATGCCTAAAAGCTTTTAAATTATTAAAAGAAAAATTAATCACTGCACCAATTATAGTTTCACCAAATTGAAAAAAATCTTTTGAACTTATGTGTGATGCAAGTGATTATGCTATTGGAGCTGTTTTAGGATAAAGATATGATAAAATTTTTAAAGTTATTTACAAGGCTAGTAAAACTCTTAATGAAACTTAAATTAATTATACAATAACTGAAAAAGAGTTATTAGCATTAGTATATGTATTTGATAAATTTAGATCATATTTGATTGGAACTCATTGTATAGTGCATACAGATCATTCTGCCTATAAAGTACTTAAAGAATGATACTAAAATGAGACTTATAAGATGGATTCTTCTTTTACAAGAATTTGATTTTGAAACTAGATTGGAAGGGAACTGAAAAAGAAATTGTTGATCATTTGTTCATGTTTGAATTATAAAAACCACTCTATTTTGAAAAAGAAATTAATGAACATTTTCCAAATGAAAAATTGTTCACTATAAATGAGTGGCGTGTTCCGTGGTATGCCGACATTGTGAACTATATTGTTAGTGATCTTAAACTCTTGACATACCAATAAACGAGGAAATTTATTTCTAAAGCTAAGACTTATTTTTGGGATGACCCATATTTATATGAACTATGAAAGGATCTGATCATTCGAAAATGTGTAGCATTAGAAGAAACTTATGAAATTATCAAAATATGTCATAATTCTAATTTTGGGGGACATTTTAGTATTGATAAAATAACATACAAAATTCTATAATCTGAATTTTATTCCTACAATTTTTAAAGATGTTATGCTTATATCAAAACTTATGATAGATATTAAAGAATAGGCAATATTTATAGAAGAAATAAGAAGCACCTCAATTATATGCTAGAAGTTAAAATATTTGATGTTTGGGGATTAGATTTCATGGGACCATTTATACCATCTTTCATAAATTTATATATTTTGTTAGCAGTGGAAAATGTATCAGAATGGATAGAAGTTGTTGCTTTACCTTGATGTGATGCTCAAAGTGTTGAAAATATTTTGAAAACGAACATATCTTATAGATTTGGAATGCCGAGAGTTATCATTACTGATGGGGGAAGTCATTTCAGAAATATCATTATGGAGAAGTTATAAAATAAATATCATATAAATCATAGGATTGCTACTGCTTATCATCCTCAGACAAGTGATTTGGCTGAATTATACAGTATGTAAATTAAAAAAATTATGGAAAAATCTGTGAATCCAACAAAAATGGATTAGTGAGTCAAACTTAATTATGCTTTGTGGGCTTATAGGACTCCATATAGAACTTTTATAGGAATATCCCCATATAGGCTAATATTTGGGAAAAATTGTCACTTACCAGTTGAACTTGAGCATAAAACATAATGGGATATTAAAGAGTTTAATTATAATTTAAAAGATGCTGGTGAGAAAAGATTGTTACAATTAAATGAGCTTGAAGAGATAAAGAATGAATCTTATGAGAGTGCCAAGATTTATAAAGAAAAGATGAAGATGTGGCATGATCGAAATGAAAGTGCTAAGATTTACAAAGAAAAGATAAAAATGTGGCATGATTAAAGGATTCTTACTAAAAATTTTCAGCCAGGGCAACAAGTTTTGCTATATAATGCAAAAAAGATGATACTGTGGCATGATCAAACGATTCTTACTAAAAATTTTCAGCTAGGGCAAGAAGTTTTGCTATATAATGCAAGGTTAAGATTATTTCTAGGCAAACTTATGTCCAAGAGGATGGTCTCATTTGTTGTGATAAAAGTCTATCCTTATGGAGCTTTGGATATTAAAGATCCTAATTTTGAGAAAATTTTTAAAGTGAATGGACATAGACTGAAACCTTATTATATAGGGGATCAACATAAATATAATGATGGAATGATGTTGGGTCAACCAGAATGAGCACTGTTACGCCGGGCTGACAAACGCTTTGTGGGAGGCAACCTATAGTTATCAGTGTGTTTTTGCTTTGATTGTTTTTTTGAGTCCGATTAAGAAATTTGGGGTAGTATTTTTTTGAGTTTATTATGTGACAGTAATGATTTTTAGAGTTTATTTAGTGACCTAAACATGTTAGAATGAGAATTTGGACGTTAAGTTGACTGGTGCAGAAATGTGCACTGGCGTTTAAGCGCCAGATCCGGGGCTTAAGCGTGGAAATTTAATCACATGTGCAAATTTTGATTTCTATAAAGTGTAACTACAATTTTGTTGGAATAAATGTGTCGTGCTTAGAAGTTATGAGGGGGAATTAGGCTTATAAATAGAAGGGGTTAGTGAAGGAATTTCATCCCAGATTATTTTTAGCACTAAAAGTCTATGAAAGAGAGAGATTTAGAGAAAATGTCTTCATGGGAGATGGATTTGAAGAAGAAGGAAGAGACCATGAGGAAGAAGTTCATCAGTCAAAGTGCATAAGAGATGCATAACGGTTTCTTAGTCGCTAGTATTGAAGGGATATCAGAGAAGATCAACCAGATGGAGATTACTATATCTGTATTAGAGACTTAGGCGCTTGAATTGCATGCTCATCTAGAACATATTGGGTGGCAACTTAAGATGCAATTCAGCCATACCAGTTTTGTAGAGGAAGCAGATAAAGCGATGTTCCTTAAGAAAAAGTGGATCGAAGATGATAGTATTAGAGCTCGTCACTACTGTCCCTTTTATCAACTCTATATTCCTGGAGAGACTACTGAGACACAAGGATTTGTTCATTCTAACGAAGAGTCACATTATGTTAAGTGTTAGGAATTGTGTGTTTGGATTCATGTTTTTAAGTGTGTTAGTGTTTATGTTAGTGTTTGTGTCACTTATGTGTTTAATTGTAAATGTGTGTTAAGTGTTTTGTACTTAGGAAATTTTTCTCATCCAAGATTGTGTGTTAAGTGTTTTATACTTAGGAAAATTTTCTCATCCAAGACTATTTGGAGAGAAGAACTAAGTGTTAAATGTCTACTTAGGAAAATTTTCTCATCCAAGACTATTTGGAGAGAGAACTAAGTTTTAAATGTGTTTGAAAATTTTCTCATCCAAGACTATTTGGAAAGAGAACTAAGTGTTAAATGTGTTTGTACTTGCGTGAATTAATATAAGTTTGTTTTTATGAAATTTGTGTTATTTTTAGCCTCAAATTGAATTAATTATTATGGAGAATTTTGAGACAGAAGGGAGTTATAGGAAGTAAAAATAGTCATTTAAGTGNGCCGTTCATTTTATGAACTCTATATTCCTGGAGAGACTACTGAGAGACAAGAATTTGTTCCTTCTAATGAAGAGCAGCATTAAGTTAAGTGTTAGGAATTGAGTGTTAGTGTTTATGTCTTGTGTTTAGTGTTTGTGTCACTTATGTGTTTAATTGTAAAATGTGTGTTAAGTGTTTTGTACTTAGGAAAATTTTCTTATCCAAGACTATTTGGAGAGAGAACTAAGTGTTAAATGTGTATGTACTTGTTTGTGAATTAATATAAGTTTTCTTTTATGAAAATTTATGTTATTTTTAGCCTCAATGTTAATTAATTATTATGGAGAATTTTGAGAGAAAAGGGAGTTATAGGAAGTAAAAAATATTCATTTAAGTGTTATGAGACCATTTAGGGGTGGTTTACTTAGGCTAATAGTGTATTTTACTTAAATTTAAAAATTTCAAAAATTGTGCACTGGCGCCTAAGCGCCACATATCGTGCTTAAGCGCGAGCCAACCTGAGAGGTGCCAAAGTGCCACTTACCCGTGCTTAAGCGTCGGTTCATGAAAATCGATTTGCGAACGATTAAAAGTGAATTTTAAGCCCAAAAATACCATTTTTAACACCTCCTATCATCTTCCACAACTAAAAATCACATTTTTAAGGGCTAGAGCAAGTGGAATTTGAAGATTTCTTGGTGTAATCGAGTGAGATTTGCTAGATCCAAGTTCCTTAAGGTAAGAGCTTCACTTCTATGCAAAAATTTTGGATTTTCACCATATATTTTGAGCACATTTGGAAGATTTTGAAAATTTACTATTCATGGTGAAAAGTGAAGAAAAATCTATGGAAATTGCTTGGGAAGTTTAGTTAGTGCTTTTAGAAGTTTAGTTTAGTGATTTAAACTTGATTTTTAAAGTTATTTTTGGAATTTATCAAATTTGTAGATTGACACCAAGAATGAAAAGGAGTAGAGGAAAGAGCCCATTTGATTTGAGCAAGTTTGTCAGTTCAAAAGCTCAAGATCGATATAGTGATGCTCTACAGTCACGAAAATTGATTTAGGAGCGATGTTTCAAGAGTCCAGGTGGAGAGGTAGAAGACTTGATAGTCCGCCAACAGTGGGAATAGTTCTGTTGTTTTTCTGCCGTTGCAGTGATTTCTGTTGTGAGGGAGTCTTATGCAAATCTCCCAGATGCTGAAGACAATTGAGTTATGGTTAAAGATAAGTTGGTACCTCTTACTTAAGAGATAATGAACATGTTTTACCATTTACCATCGGAGACTTTATGTTTTTATGCGAATTATAGTCCTAGTGATGCGGAATTAGATGAGATTATTTCATATTTGACTATTGGGAGAGGACTTTGGATAACAAATGAGAGGAGAGTAAATTTCCCAACTTCAAAATTATGTGCACCATCAAAGACCTAACACAATTTCATTTCTGCTCGTCTGCTTCCGACCAATCATCTCAGTGAAGTGACCAGAGAGAGAGCAACATTGAATTACTATATTCAGGAGGGAAAGCCCATCAACATTGGGGCTTTGATCCATCACACTATCATCATTTCAGCTTCTGCTGCTACTACTGTAGGTATGGGATTTGCTTCCTTGATATTTTAATTATGCGAGTAGTCTGGAGTGAAGTATGATAGTTGAGAGGAAGTTTTGTTACCTCTAAAGCCCATCACGAAGGTTAATGTGAAGACTTATTCTGAGCATTTTATTTTTTGCTGGAGAGGAGGATTTTTCAGAAGTTATGAATTAGAGACGTCTGCTGCATCTTCATCATGACCATCTACTTCTCGTGCTTCTACATCTAGAGGTGATACCAAGACTCAAAATGAGTTATTGTAGAAGATGATGGACAATATCAATTTTACCATTGGTATGGTACAAAATTTAGAGCATTTTGCATATCATACAAAAAATTATAATAGAAGGAAGAGTGATTATGAAGATAAATTCCACTCATCTTTGGAAAGCCTGATTAGAGGTGAACTAGGAGTGCAATTTCCTCCATATCCTCGATATCCTGATTATGAGCCTGCAGAAAAATGGTACAGAGGTGATTCTAAAGATGAAGAGTAGAGCTGAGAGATTCATTTCCTAATTGTAATATGATGTGAACTATGTGGTCTGAGCCTGCTACATTTGCATCTGTGTTATTTTGGGACTATGTTTTATATTGTGTTTTGAATTTTTATGTTCTATTATTGTTGTGATTGTTGTGTTAGATAGTATTTCATTTTATTTTTAAATTTTAGGGTAGTAGTTGTTGTTTTGTGTTTAGTATTGTGATTTAGTTAGTTTAGAACTTAACTTAATTTCATATCTATTATAAAGTAGAAAGTCTTGCTAGCTTAGATCTTAAACTTGAAATTTAGGAACTGGTGCCCTGTACTTTTCTTTTATCATGTTAGTGTGTAATTTGCTTTTATACCCACTGTTTAGAAGTCTATTGGAATCTCTACATGCTAAACTAAAATGAAAATCTAGAAATTTTGATCAAAAATTAATTTTTACTCCTTTTTAGTTATACTTGTATAATTAGGATATTAAACTTCTTGTTAGCATGTTATTTTTAAATTTTCATTCATGCTTATATATATCTAATGCTAAATTATTTAATCTGTTAAAAATTTAAGTTTGGGGGGATGAAAAATATTTTCAAAATTGGAATTTTATTTGTTTCTCAAATGCACTACAAGTGATATTGAATTTTAAAAAGAAAAATTTATTATGTATATTAAGTTATATTAGGGAAGTAAAATTTGATTTTAAAAATGAGTAAGAAAATTTAGTTAAAATTTGAAGTAATGAAGAAAAACATTAAGTTAAAATTTTTCAGTATAGAAAATGATTAATATAAGTGACTATCTTTAGTAGGAAAAATTGTATTTTTGAGAAAATTAGATAATTTAGACTTTTATTTTTAATACGTAAATTTATTTTATTAAAATGATTTTCAAGCCTATTATTATATCTATAAGTAAAAGTTTTATATCAAGACTTTACTTTAGGAAAGGAGAAGTGGAATTCAAAANTGAAAGAGCCCATTTGATTCGAGCAAGTTTGTCAGTTCAAAAGCTCAAGATCAATATAGTGACGCTCTACAGTCATGAAAATTGATTCATGAACGATGTTTCAAGAGTCCAGGTGGAGAGGTAGAAGACCTGATAGTCCGCCAACAGTGGGAATAGTTCTGTTGTTTTTCTGTCGTTGCAATGATTTCTATTATGAGGGAGTTTTATGCAAATCTCCCAGATGCTGAAGACGATTGAGTTATGGTTAAAGAGAAGTTGGTACCTTTTACTTAAGAGATAATGAACATGTTTTACCATTTACCATCGGAGACTTTATGTTTTTATGCGAATTATAGTCCTAGTGATGCAGAATTAGATGAGATTATTTCATATTTGACTATTAGGAGAGGACTTTGGATAACAAATGAGAGGAGAGTAAATTTCCCAACTTCAAAGTTATGTGCAGCATCAAAGACCTGACACTATTTCATTTCTACTCGTCTGCTTCCGACCAATCATCTCAGTGAAGTGACCAGAGAGATAGCAACGTTGAATTACTATATTCAATAGGGAAAGCCCATAAACATTGGGGCTTTGATTTATCACAATATCATCATTTCAGCTTCTGCTGCTACTACTGTAGGTATGGGATTTGCTTCCTTGATATTTTAATTATGTGAGTAGTCTGGAGTGAAGTATGATAGTTGAGAGGAAGTTTTGTTACCTCTAAAGCCCATCACAAAGGTAAATGTGAAGACTTATTCTGAGCATTTGATTTTTTGCTGGAGAGGAGGATTTTTCAGAAGTTATGATTTAGAGACGTCTGCTGCATCTTCATCATGACCATCTACTTCTCGTGCTTCTACATCTAGAGGTGATACCAAGACTCAACATGAGTTACTGTAGAAGATGATGGACAATATCAATTTTACCGCTAATAAGGTACAAAATTTAGAGCGTTTTGCATATCATACAAAAAATTATAATAGAAGGAAGAGTGATTATGAAGATAAAGGAAAGCCTGATTAGAGGTGAACTAGGAGTGCAATTTCCTCCATATCCTCGATATCCTGATTATGAGCCTGCAGAAAAATGGTACAGAGGTGATTCTAAAGATGAAGAGTAGAGCTGAGAGATTCATTTTCTAATTGTAATATGATGTAACTATGTGGTCTGAGCCTGCTACATTTGCATCGGTGTTATTTTGGGACTATGTTTTATACTGTGTTTTGAATTTTTATGTTCTGTTATTGTTGTGATTGTTGTGTTAGATAGTATTTCGTTTTATTTTTACATTTTAGGGTAGTAAGTTGTTGTTTTGTGTTTAGTTTTGTGATTTAGTTAGTTTAGAACTTAACTTAATTTCATATCTACTATAAAGTAGAAAGTCTTGCTAGCTTAGATCTTAAACTTGAAATTCAGGAACTGCTGCCCTGTACTTTTCTTTTATCATGTTAGTGTGTAATTTGCTTTTATACCCACTGTTTAGAAGTCTATTTGAATCTCTACATGCTAAACTAAAATGAAAATCTAGAAAATTTGATCAAAAATTAATTTTTACTCCTTTCTTTAGTTATACTTGTATAATTAGGATGCTAAAATTCCTGTTAGCATGTTATTTTTAAATTTTCATTCACGTTTATGTATATCAAATGCTAAATTATTTAATCTGTTAAAAATTTAAGTTTGGGGGGGATAAAAAATATTTTCAAAATTGGAATTTTATTTGTTCTCAAATGCACTACAAGTGATATTGAATTTAAAAAAAAATTATTATGTATATTAAGTTATATTAGGGAAGTAAAATTTGATTTTAAAAATGAGTAAGAAAATTTAGTTAAAATTTGAAGTAATGAAGAAAAACATTAAGTTAAAAATTTTTAGTATAGAAAATGATTAATATAAGTGACTATCTTTAGTAGGAAAAATTGTATTTTTGAAAAATTTAGATAATTTAGACTTTTATTTTTGATACTTAAATTTCTTTTATTATTAGATAATTTAGACTTTTATTTTTAATACATAAATTTATTTTATTAAAATGATTTTCAAGACTATTATTATATCTATAAGTAAAAGTTTTATATCAAGACTTTACTTTAGAAAAGGAGAAGTGGAATTCAAAATCAATTAAAGACTTATCTAGATATATTAATCCTTGCCTGAAAAAAAAGAAAAAGAAATGTAAGGGAGGAGAAGCTTGAGGATTAGTGCTTAATCAAAAAATTTGTTTGACATTTGATCTTTTCAAAGTAGAAGATTTGATAAAATCTTACGCTTAAATTATAATGTAGTGAGTAAAATTATTTTTAATAAAAATTTTTAAGTAGATAAAATAAAAGAACTAAAATCTAAATTTAGAGAACTTAACAATATTTTTGAATTAGATAGAAGATCATGTTTTCATAGTTCTTAACATCAAAAATTTTCAAACTTTAATTTGGGTTCATTTACTAATTATTTTTTCTAAATTGAACTACTATAATTTTAAATCTAAATTTTAGTAACTCTTAAAATAACTCATATACATATCATACATATTTGTTTTTTAAAGATTGAAGTGTCACTTGAGGATAAGTAACATTTTAAGTTTGGGGGATTTTGATAATACACCTAAAATATAGTATTTTTAGACGTGTTTTAATGACTAAAATATATAGTGCTTTTAGACATATTTTTATACGTATTTTTGAGATATTGCGCTTTAATGGAAGGTATTTTTTTGTTTTTCTTGCAGATACAAGTAAAAATAAANGAACCTACAATATTTCAGAATTAGATAGAAACTCATGTTTTCATAGTTCTTAACATTAAAAATTTTCAAACTTTAATTTGGGTTCATTTACTGATTATTTTTTCTAAATTGAACTACTATATTTTTAAATCTAAATTTTAGTAACTCCTAAAAAAACTCATATACATATCATATATATTTGGTTTTTAAAGATTGAAGTGTCACTTGAGGACAAGTAACATTTTAAGTTTGGGGGATTTAGTTTTTAAAGATTGGACTGTCACTTGAGGACAAGTAACATTTTAAGTTTGGGGGATTTTGATACACCTAAAATATAGTATTTTTAGACGTGTTTTAATGACCTAAAATATATAGTGCTTTTAGACATATTTTTATATGTATTTTTGAGATATTGCGCTTTAATGGAAGGTATTTTTGTGTTTTTCTTGCAGATACAAGTAAAAAGGGTAAAAAATGCTTAATGGAGTGAAAAAGGATCAAATTTGGAGCAAAAAAGTGAAAAATTGTGCAAAAGAGTTTTGGCGTCTAAGAGCTAGATCCGGCGCTTTAGTGCCGGTTAAACAGAGAAGGCCGCGCCTAAGCGCCAAGACCCCACGCTTAAGCGCCAGTAGCAGTTACTAGACGAGTAAAATTGGTTTTCACGAATTTCAAAGAGATTTTTAAGGCACCCATTGGCTTAATAGGTGGTTGTAACCACCATGGATGAAAATTATCATGAAAGGATTTTTGAGGCTCCCATTGGCTTAATAGGTGGTTGTAACCACCATGGACAAAAATTATCATGAAAGGATGCATCTCGTAGGCAAATACATCGAATCAAGATACATTTTGAAGAGATCCCAAGGCACCTCTTAGAAAACTATAAGAGAAAGAAGAGAAGACTTAAAAAAGAGTCTTGAAAATATTGGCAAGTTTTGAAAGTTCTTTTCTGGGGAGTTAGTTCGGAGAGATTTTCAAGAACCACTTTTTATTTAATTTACCTTTTTTTATTTTTTTTTAGTGATTGTAAAAGAGCAGAGATTTTTTGCTAGTTTGACAATGATTTTTTCTTTCAAACTAAAGTGTGGTTTTGTTTTCTCCATGGATTCTGAGTAGTTTTCTTCATCTTTCTTCTTAAAATGATAAGTAATTAAGTTTTGGATGGAAGTTGTGGAGAGTATTGACCTTTATTTTTGGAAGAAGTTATGATGATTTAAATCCATGCACTTCATTTACTTCTTGATTTGGCCAATCCAGATGTTAAAATTTTTTGTGAGGAAATCAATGTACTTCATTTACTTCTTGATTTGGCCAATCCAGATGTTAAAATTTGTTGTGAGAACATGAAAGAACCGAGCTGGTATTGTCTCAGTCAACAATTGGAAAGAATCACATGAGGTTGTATGAATAATTTAAATCCATGTACTTCATTTACTTCTTGATTTGGCCAATCCAGATGTTAAAATTTATTGTGAGAACATGTAAGGACCGGGTTAGTATTCTCTCAGTGAACAATTGGAAAGAATCACATGAGGCTGTATGAATGAGAATGTAGTTCATATGATTAAGTGCAAATCAATAGGAAAATATTCATTGATGGGTGTAGAGTTAGAGTACTTTAAAGTGACAAGTTAAAGCCTCCAACTTGGTTTATTTTTCTAGGTTCTGATACAAGAATGTTAGCCCCCAGTTGGAGGGAATTGAGGGAACTATAGAGTGAGAGCTAGTATCTTCCCTGCCTAGCCGGTCTTTAGAACTATTCAAACTTTAAATTAGCCAATATTCTTTATAGCATCTATAGTAAGAGTAAAGAATATTATTGCTCCTATTTGGCACAACATAATTTGCATACTTCCACAGCATAATTTATATACTTATTACTGATTCATGATAAGAAGAAAGATATTTTCATAGTAAATACTTTTCTTCTACAAAAATTTTNCATACTTTCACAGCATAATTTCTATACTTATTACTGATTCATGATAAGAAGAAAGATATTTTCATAGTAAATATTTTTCTTCTTCAAAAACTTTAGTTATCATTTTACTGTTTCGTTAAAATATCAAAAATATCAAAAATATTTAAATTTTAAATTCCTGCAAAAATATTTTTAGTTTAAATATTTATCTTTTTAAAAATAGAACAACTTTCTAAAAAGTGCATATTGCATAATCTTCCCTATGGGTTCAATATTCTGGTCTTAATCAAAAAGCCTTATATTACTTGATAATGATACGTATACTTGTGTAATATCCCAATATAAATATATATAAATTAAAAATTTAATTATTATTTTTCTTCAGAATCAAGTTTTTTATTTTGTTGCAAAATAAACAAATATAAGTGAAAAATATCATCAGAACTATTGTTATATTGTGCATAAGCATTAAGTATTCAACGATCAAGTTTTTGGCGCCGTTGTCGGGGATTAAAATCTTTAAGTAGTGGTGTCAACTAGGGGTGTAAACGAGCCGAACAGCAGCGAGCCCAGGATGGGCTTGTGTTCGGCTCGTTTATATTTTGAGCTCAAAAAGTTTGTTCGTGTTCGGCTTGTTTGCTTAGCGAGCCGAACACGAGTTGTTCACGAACAAAGAGTCATTTTGACAATCCTAATTACGTAGTCATTAGATGTTAAGGATCGGGGCAAAAATTAAAACACCATTTGAATCAAATTTAATAATTTTTATTTTTTTTTCTTCATTAATACTTTTAATTGATTATAAATCTTTGTAACCATGTTGTTAATTAAATTTTTAAAAAGACTACTCATCAAAGATATATATATATATATATTTGATTAGTATTATTTCAAGCCAAAAACGAGCCGTACACGAACGAACAAATATTTTTCTATGTTGTTCATGTTCGGCTCGTTAACTTAGCGAACGAGCCGAACACGAGTTTCTTAACTAGTTGAACACAAGTTGTTTGTGAACAACAAGCCATTTTGACAGCCCTAGTGTCATTTTCATAAATCTTTACATATACAAAAGATCGGGATCATAGAGAGTTCAACTTCTTCAATTAATCCACCTCTTCTTCAGTACTTTCTCCTCCTCTAATATCTCCCATATACATGTAATGGACATATAAATTGTAGAAGGGTCGATACGATAATTGATCAGTTGAATTTTCATCAATCCATCCATTTTTATTGAACATCTGTATCAATCCTGCTTCAACTGTTCTTGTATGATCAAATTTCTCCTTCATTCTCCAATCTAGGTGATCAAAAAGGTAGTTAAGATTTCCTAATGCATTGGTAATACTCTGAAGTTCTCTTTTTATTTTCTTCATTCTCCTCTCCAAAGATATTGAACATCCAACTGCTGGTGGCATCAATGGTGTTGAAGCATGTGATGAATTATCCAAAATACAATCTAATGCTTCATTTTCATTTCTTATGTAATTTTCATCAATAGGAATCATGTGCTCCCAAGGTAGTAAAACTTTTTCCCAACTTTCATATGGAACTTGAGATTGGCTGCACAGTAGAAAAATTATAGAAGGATGCCCAAATCTATATATTGGATCATTCATGATATTACCCATAACAAATTTAAAAATAATAGACCCGTCATCAATGGGTTTTTCTATTTGAATGTTATAGTTTAGAATTGCACTTTCTTTTGTTATTGTACTAATCTTCATGGTAAGTAGTAGTTTTGCAGATATGAAGAACTTCCACTATTTTAAAATTGGGTTAAGCAGTGACGCAGAGAAACTAACGTATTCCTCATCTCTGATTTCCCAATTACCTTGTTCATCCTTCAAAAAATTATATACTTCTTTCATCATATCTTTCATCGGGATAAAATTTGTATAATGACATATTAGAACATTTTCTATCATATATAAATCATTAACCCAAGCTAGAGTAAATGGTACAGCCTTACATCAAATGAAGACAACTCTTTGGGTAATTCCATGTAGGTTGGCATAAAACTCTTTTACTACGGGTACTACAACTGCAGCGGTAGTGTAGCACAAAACTTTCCAACGTCTCTGTACAATGATTTTCTTGATCTATGAACTTGGATTACTAACTCCGTGATTGACAAAGCCTCTCTCCTTGATAATTCTCTTCTTCGTGGTGGATTTGTCATATAATCTCTGTGCGTCAAAACTGATAAACTTTCTTCTATTGAAAACTCCATACCTTGAAGTATTTCTCAAATTGGAAGCCATGGAATTCAAAATTAGGAAGTTTTTGGATGTCCAAGTTACTTTTTATGACTTTAAAAACACCTCGTAGTGGTTATTGTGGAGCAATATCCCGCCAAAGTCCTCCAAAACCGCACAGCACGTGAAAAATACTTGAAACGCCATCAACGCTCCCGATGGCATTGTCGATGTCATGGTCCTTTAGTCGGGCATCGTCGAAGCCAGAGGCCAAATTCTCATCTGAAATTTTTTTTGTTCATTTTGATTCCAAATTTTTTTTAATACCAATATTTGTCTTAATTTATTATATATATAATTGTTTAGGACTTAAAAATAATATTATTTCCTAATACATAAACACTCTTATTAACAAAATAATAATATAAAGATATATAGATTTTATATATGGGTTGTCTCACATAAAGTACTTGGTTTAACGTCGTCAGTTTGACATACCATTGGTTTAGTTGGGTTGACTTAACATTAAATTTTTTTTAAATTGGGGCATGTGTCCTTCATAATAATGTTTCAATCGATGCCCATTAACTTTAAATATATTTCCAGTTTTAAGATCCTTATTAACAACAATTCCATAATAATAGACTTTAATCACTTTAAATGGTCCTAACCATCTAGATTTCCATTTTCCTGGAAATAATCTCAATCTTGTACTGTATAATAGAACTTCTTGTACAGGTTCAAACTTCTTATTAATAATCTTTCGATCATGCCATATTTTCATTTTCTTCTTTTAAATACTTGCATTATCATATGCTTCATTTCAAATCTTCTCAAGTTCATTGAGTTATAGTAATCTTTTCTCACCAGCATCTTTTAGATTAAAATTAAATTCCTTAATAGCCCAAAATGATGTATGCTCCAATTCTACTGGTAGGTGGCATGTTTTTCCAAAAATAAGTCTATATGGGGACATTCCTATGTAAGCCTTATAAGCAATTCTGTATGCCCATAATGCAGTATCTAATCTAGCAGACCAATTCAATTTATAAGGATTTACAGCTTTTTCTAAAGTTCTTTTTATTTCACAATTCGATAGTTCTGCTAGACCGCTAGTCTGAGGATGATAAGTAGTAGAGAATTTATGCAAAATATAATATTTCTTTATCACTTTTTTATTCTCTTATTTCTAAAATGAGATCCTCCATCCGTAATAATTACTTTGAGCATTCCATATCTTGTAAAAAAAATTTTATTAAAAAATTTAGAAACACTCCAAGCATCACATTTAGATACAACAACAGCTTCAATTCATTTGGACATATAATCAACAGCAAGTAATATATATAAGTTTCCAAATGAAGGCGATTCAATCCATTTGGACATATAATCAACAACAAGTAATATATATAAATTCTCAAATGAAGGCACAATGATCTCATAAAATCTAATCCCCACACATAAAAAATTTCAACATCCAATGGGTAATTTAGAGGCATTTCATTTCTTCTAGAAATATTTTCTTCTAGAAATATTTTCTTCTTACTGACATTGATTGCTTATTTTAATATATTATCTCTAAAAAGAGTATGCCAATAAAATTCAGCTAACAAAATTTTATAAGCAGTTCTATTTGTTCCAATATGTCCTTCAAATTCATAATCATGACATCTTTCAATTATTTGTTGAGTTTCTTCATAAAGCACACACCTTCTAATAATTAGATCTTTACATTGTTTATATAAATATTGGTCATCCCAAAAATAGAATTTTGAATCATATATAAATTTCTTTAATTTTTTATTCTTAATATCTGGTAGTAGAATATCATTTATAGTATAATTTACTATATTGGCATACCAATGTGTATCTATTTCATCAATACTACATAATTGTTCATCACATAAATTTTCTAAAATTTTATTTGCAGAATTAGTTATTATTTCTTTGACTATTCTAGACAAATGATCAGCTATTTGATTGTCATTTTCCTTTCTATTAACTATATAAAAATCAAACTCTTGCAATAGAAGTATCAATCTAATTAACCTTAGTTTAGCATCCTTCTTTTGCATTAATTATTTAATAGCATAATGGTCTGTATGCACTATACATTTAGTTCTAATTAAGTAAGGTATAAATTTATCAAAGTCATAGAAAATAGCTAATTACTTTCTTTTAGTAGTAGTGTAGTTAATTTGAGCATCATTCAGATTTTACTAGCATGATATATTACTTCAAAAACTTTGTTGTTCATTTGTCCTAAAACAGCTCCAATAGCATAATCACTAGCATCGCACATTATTTCAAAGGGTTTTTCCAAATCATGTGGTAATATTACTGGTGCATTGATTAAATTTTCTTTCAATAATTCAAATGTTTTTATGCATTCCTCATTAAAATCAAATTTCGTATCTTTTTTTCTAAAANGTAGAAAATAGCTAATGACTTTCTTTCAGTAGTAGTGTAGTTAATTTGAGCATCATTCAGATTTTACTAGCATAATATATTACTTCAAAAACTTTGTTGTTCATTTGTCCTAAAACAGCTCCAATAGCATAATCACTAGCATTGCACATTATTTCAAAGGGTTTCTCCAAATCATGTGGTACAATTACAGGTGCATTGATTAAATTTTCTTTCAATAATTCAAATGTTTTTATGCATTCCTCATTAAAATAAAATTTTGTATCTTTTTTTCTAAAAGTTGGCATAATGCCTTAGTTATTTTTGAAAAATTCTTTATATAATGCTTGTAGAACCCAGCATGTCATAGAAAAATTCTTGCCCCTTTGACCATAGTTGGTGGTGGTAATTTTTTAATTACTTGAATTTTTTGCAGGATCTACTTCCGTGTCATTTTTAGAAATTTTATGCCCAAGTACAATTCCTCCTACAACCATAAATTGAAATTTTTCCCAATTCAGTACTAGGTTGATTTTTTCACATAATTCTATATTTTTTTCTAAATTATTTAAGCATAATTCAAATGAAGTCCCAAACACATAAAAATCATCCATAAATAATTTTATTCCATGCTCAATCAAATTATTAAATATTAACATCATACATCTTTGAAATGTTGCAGGTGCATTGCATAGCTCAAAAGACATTCTATGAAAAGCAAATGTTCCATAACGGCTCATAAATGTTGTCTTATCTTGATCCTCAGGACCAATTAAAATATGATGATAACTGATATACCCATCTAAAAAGCAGTAATATTTATTTCTAGCCAATCTATCCAACATTTGATCTAGAAAGGGTAAATAAAAGTGATCTTTCCTGGTGGCCAAGTTTAATTTNCAGTACTAGGTTGATTTTTTCACATAATTCTAGAATTTTTTCTAAATTATTTAAGCATAATTTAAATGAAGTCCCAAACACATAAAAATCATCCATAAATAATTTTATTCCATGCTCAATCAAATTATTAAATATTAACATCATACATCTTTGAAATGTTGCAGGTGCATTGCATAGCTCAAAAGATATTCTACGAAAAGCAAATGTTCCATAACGGATTATAAATGTTGTCTTATCTTGATCCTCGAAACCAATTAAAATATGATGATAACTGATATACCCATCTAAAAAGCAGTAATATTTAATTCCAGCCAATCTATCCAACATTTGATCTAGAAAGGGTAAATAAAAGTGATCTTTCCTGGTGGCCAAGTTTAATTTTGTATAATCTATACAAATTTTCCAACCAGTAACTTGTCTTATTGGAATTAATTTATTTTTCTCATTCACTTTAATGGTCACTCCTCCTTTCTTTGGAACACAGTGAGTTAGACTGACCCAAGCATTATCCCAAATAAGATATATAATTTCAACATCTAACCATTTTAAAAATTCTTTTTTAACAACTTCTTTCATTATGGGGTTTAATCTCCTTTAAGGATCAACTTTAGGTTCATATTGTTCATCTAATAAAATTCTGTGCATACAAATTGAATGACTAATTTCTTTAATATTTGCTAAAGTCCTTCCAAAAGCCTTTTTATATCTTTTTAACATTTCTATTAATTTTTGTTCTTAAATTTAAGTTAACTCAAAAGATACAATAACATGCAATGTAGATGATTCTTCTAAAAATACATATTTTAAATAAGCAGGTAATGTTTTCAGTTCAAGTTTAGGAGATTTTATACTTGAAGGAATAAGATTTTTATTATCATTTTCCAACAAATCCAAGGTTTCAAATTTGTCCTTAGTNGAGGATCAACTTTAGGTTTATATTGTTCATCTAATAAAATTCTGTGCATACAAATTGAATGACTAATTCCTTTAATATTTGCTAAAGTCCATCCAAAAGCCTTTTTATATCTTTTTAGCATTTCTATTAATTTTTGTTCTTAAATTTACGTTAACTCAAAAGATACAATAACATGCAATGTAGATGATTCTTCTAAAAATAAATATTTTAAATAAGTAGGTAATGTTTTCAGTTCAAGTTTAGGAGGTTTTATACTTGAAGGAATAAGATTTTTATTATCATTTTCCAACAAATCCAAGGTTTCAAATTTGTCCTGAGTATAATCTAAATATTCTTCTTTTATTTCATCCTCCTTTTCACTAAATTCCTCTTGCTTTAATTTTTCTTTAAAATCTTTCTTAAATTGTTCATTACTTAAGTAATCAGTAACTTCAATCCTAAAACATTCATCTTCTTTTTCTATTGCAGGATATTCCATAACTTTTGCAATATTAAATTTTACTTCTTGATCATTAACTCTCATTATTAATTATCTTTTTTGCACATCTATCACAGCTCTCCCTGTTCCAAGAATTAGTCTCCCCGAAATAATATGAATTTATTTATTTTTCTTTATATCTAATATTATAAAGTCTATAGGGAAAATAAATTTATCCACTTTTACTAATACATCTTCTATAACTCCTTTAGGATAAGTGATTGATCGATCAACTAACTGAAGAGTTACAGTAGTAGGGGAAATCTCTCTTAAATCTAAACGTTTATAAATTGATAAAGGCATAAGATTGATACTCGCTTCTAAATCACATAAGGCTTTTCCATAAAATTTTTCACCAATTACACAAGGTATAGTAAAACTACCAGGATCTTTTAACTTTTCAGGAAGCTTTTTCTGGATAATTGAGCTACACTCTTCACTAAGTGCACTAGTTTCATGATCTGCAAACTTCATTTTCTTGTTTAGTATATCTTTCATAAATATCACATAACTTGGCATTTGTTCCAAAGCCTCAATGAAAGGAGTATTTATCGCTAACTTTTTAAGAATTTCCAAAAGTTTTGTAAATCATTTATCTCTATTCTTCTATTTTAGTCATTCAGTAAACGAAGGTGATGGTTTTTCTAAAGGAACATGCATTTGTTCATTTTCATTATGGTCATTTTCCATCTCTTCCTTCTCCTCATCAACTTATGTTTCACTTTGGATTCTTGTTTCAACTTCTTTTCCACTTTGTAATTGAATTGCTTAATCAGTTATTTATTTTAATCTTTGGGATTAACTTCCATCATAATCGGAAGATTTCCTGAGGGTCTATTACTAAGTGTTGTAGCACTATGTCCTAATTGATTTTCAATATTTCTAAGAGCAGCCCCTTGATTTTGTATTTGATTTCTCATATTCAACATTATCTTTTCCATCGTTAACTTCTTTTCCTTAACTTATGGGTTAGGGTTAGAGTTAAATCAAGAAGAAAAAAAAAGATAATAATTAGGATTTCTTTGATTGTTTAAATTTCCTGAGGGGTTCATTGAATTATTATAATTATTCCAACTAAAATTAGGGTGATTTTTCCATCCGGGATTGTAATAGTTATAATAAAAATTATTATCTTGATTATTAATAACATTCAAGGTTTTATAAGATGATTGAGTATCAATTATCTATCCTAATGAATTTTCCTCCAATATTGGTGGTATTTGATAATAGTTCACTCCAATTTGATCAAACTTTTTCGTTATAGCAGAAATTTGAGATGTTAAAATAGACATCACATCAAATTCATAAGTACTAGCTACTATCTTAGGATTTACCCGTTCAGAGGGCCATTGAAAATTATTAATAGTTATTTCTTCTATTAAAGAGTATGTTTCATCTAAAGGTTTTGACATTAAAGATTCGCCAGCAGCAGTATCTATAATAGATGTAAGTGATCCTAATAATACATTGTTAAATGTTTGAATTATTAACCAATCTGGTACAGCATGGTGTGAAAATTTTCTAAGGAGATCCTTAAATCTTTTTTATGCTTCATATATTGATTCCCCTTCAAATTGACAAAAATATGTAATATCATTCCTAAGCTTAGTGGTTTTCAAGGGTGAAAAATATTTAGCCAAGAATTTTTGTGATATTTCTCCCCAAGTTCTGATAGATCCAGGTGCTAATGAGTTTAACCAAGCTTTGGCTTTATCACTTAATGAAAAAGGAAAAAGTCTAATCCTAATGGCATCAATAGGCACTCCGTCATATTTAAAAGTAGTACAAATCTCAAGAAAACTAGCAAGATGTAAGTTAGGATCTTCAATAAGTGTTCCTCCAAACTAATTATTTTGTATCATTTGGATAATACTAGGTTTAAGTTTAAATGAATTAGCAGCAACATGAGGATTTTGAATAGTTAAGTGAAGTTCATCTGCTGTTGGATTAGCATAATCTTTTAAAGGTCTTTGTCGATTTTCATTAATTTGATTATCTAAGTTATTTGCTATTTTGTTCAAAATTTTAATTTATTTTTGTTGTTTTTAAATTTTTTTAATAGTATGTTCTAATTCTAAATCGTGAGGTACTAAACCCTCAGATCTATTATTTCACATAATTAAATATAATAAGCAAAGAAAAATTTTCTTAAAAAATACTCTTAAATAAATAGTTATATATTTTCGGATTTTTTTTTATTTTATAATTTTTTTTATGTTTTGTATTTTGTATAATTTTATCTCTAAATTTCCTACTTTACCAAATCTATTTATTTTACCATTACATTTCCCGGCAACGATGCCAAAAACTTGATCCTTGTGAAAATATAATGGTGTAAAATTTATAAAGTTGATTCTGCTTTGCAACGACGTCAATAACTTGATGTGGTATTTTATGAATAATAACGTTGAGATTTTAAAGTTGGGATTCTACGCAAGTATATGTATCGTTATCAAGTAATATAAGACTTTCTTTTTAAGTTCCAAATATCGATCCCACGGGGAAGGTTTAAATTTGAAATGATAAATTACCTAGGAAATTCAGAGAAATTAATCGAAATTATTGTCACTAATTTTGAATGTCTAAGATACTATCAAAGCTAAATTGTTTACTACTAGCATAATTTAAAAGCAGGTTTCATAATTAATATATTAAAATATTAAACTTTATTTTTGTGATGAATTTTTCTAATATGAAAAAATATCTTTCCCACTATAATGAATTTTAAGTGAAATGAGATGAGATAAATGGTTTAGATGTGTATTATACCAAATAGGAGTAATTTTAATTCTCTACCCTGATTCAGTATTATAGAAACTCATTGACTAATCTAGGTTTAGTCCATAAATTCGTGGCTAGGCTAGGAGGATACTGGCTCCCACTCCAGAGCTCCCACTTCCCTTCCCATGAAGGCTAACTCTCGCTTTAGTTTTTAAACAGTAAGATCGAATTGGGAATTTTTAGTCTGTCACCCTAGAAATCTCCTAGAAATCTCTAATTCTACACCCAACAAAGTATATTTTCCTATTTATTTGCACTTAATCCCATGAACGAAATACTCCTTCACGAACTTAAATGTGATTCTCACTCTATTGTAGAACTCATACTTCATTTCCCAGATCATATGTTTCAGAACATATTTTAACAATTCAATTGGCCAGATCAAAAAGTAAATTAAGAGCGGAGTTGAAAAACCATCACAATTTATTTAAAATTTTAACATTGGTACATCCACATTATCTTTTCATTTCAGCATATCTTAGAGTAGGGAGAAAGATAAAGGAATCTACTCAGACATCATTCAAAAAAATACAACAAAACACAAATTTTATATATAAAAGAAAGATCATACAATAATAATAAACAAACAACACTTATGTGAAACTCTTTCTCAAAGCAAATCCTTTGTAGCCTCTCATAAAAATTGTAGGAAGAAGAAATCTCTCACTTCTCTTCCTCTCCAATAATTCTTAGAGAAGAATTCACACTTAAATTCACCACAAAAACTCAAATCTATAAAAACTATAACTAACTAATGGTGTGGAATAGCGTGGAATGTAGGTGTGTTGAAAAGAGTGGAAGAAGTTGAAATGGTATGAAGGGGGTTTCTGATCAAATTTCAGCCCTAAATAGAGCACAAGTAAGTTCTCCAATAGGTGCATCAACAAACTCTTCAAAAAGCGTCCAAATTCATCAAATCTTCTAGAAACAGGGCTTCCATCGACACTAGTGCCAGAGGTCCGTAATTTAATCCAAAGTTTCTGTCAAACGGCGCTGAAAAAATTTTGAACTTCTCCATTTTTGCTCCAAATTTCATCCTTTTTGCTTCCTTTTTTCTCCAAGTCCTCAAAATCAACAACCTGCAATAAAACATAGAAAATATCTTTCATTAAAGTGCAATATCACCAAAAAATAATTAAAAAATAAGGGATTGAGAGAGTGTGGGGTATAAGTCTCTAACCTCTAAAACTTCCTTCAAAAAATAGATGAAGAAGGTGCACAAGTCTCGCTCTGTCCCTAGTAGATCTGCAAGAGATTATGTGAGCTCTTTTAGGATTTTTGTGCACTAAAATATAGTTTAACAACTTTTTGCTTGAAGTTTAGGATTGTAATTACTTTTCTAATAGTCCATTGAACCATCTGAGAGCTGTGTCTCACAATATTTTGTAGAAGTGTTAGCACTTCAGTGTGTCATTCATCTTGAGTGAACAGGCAGTCGATTCAAAGGACATGATTTGATAACTTGTGTTTGTTCATACCTAGTAAGGTTGAAGTGTTAAAATATTGAATCATTATGGTGGCTTAGTAGTAGAGTTCTGCTTAGAGAGTGCATTCTTTGGCTATCAAGGTGCATCAGTACACCTGATTGAATGTCTTGCAAGTTCAAGGGCTACTCTTTTACCATTAAGTATGGGAATATCTATTGAGGGTGTTGTTCTTACTCTTAAATCAGTGCAACTCTGATCATTTTCATATGATCCTTCAGATTATAGATCTAGTGGACCATAAATTTTTTGGTGCACTCCACGTTGTCATTGGTCTCTCTCTCTTATGAGTTCATTATCCTTGCATGGCTCCTATTATTATTGGTGGCATGATCCATGCTCATTATACCATTCAAAATATTGAGTCCAATATTATAAATGAATCACACTGAAGGAATATATCATAATTAAGGGGGAGAGAGAGAGAGAGAGAGAGATGAATAGTGATAAATCTTGTATTATTTTTTGAATGATTTTTTTTATTTCTAGAGGAAATAGTACAATGGTGATATTAAATTTTTACCTTCTTTTAAAAGGGGTCTATACTATGGTATCTCTAGATTTTGACAAGTTTGGACTTATCATCCAATTATCTTCAAGCTCGACCAACTAAGCTTAGTTGGCTTCAGGTTGACAGGGTCAACTCAGTGACTGAGCCTAATCAATATGATTTAATTGGTTGTTCTAGCCTGGTTTGTTTGTTTGATCTTTAGTATGGAGTCCTTGGAGTCTCTCAGGATGGTCAGAGATATTTTTTATAATTGGAAATTCATTTAGATCAACTCATTTGGGGATATGATATCACATCAAACTGGCTTTTCTTTAATGATTATCTCTGACAATCTTTGTCTAATTTTTGGTTGGATGGCATGTGCTTGCATTGTCCAACTATCTTTTTATCCGCCTCTTGGTTCAAGAAGTTTGGCCTAGTGGTCTTGGCTCCTATGGCTTTACTTGTTTGGCCAGGTGCGCCTATCAATCTTCTGGCAGTCGGTCAACCTCTGTCATGTTTTTTTCTAGTAGATTATTAGATCTCTTTACAATATGTGCAGACATCTTGTTATGTAAAAATTCTAAGATAACATTAAATTTATTTTTTATGTCAAATTAAATGTTTTATTCATTTGTTAAAACATAAAATGTATGAATTTCTTATGCAAGTCTTTTTCCCAATGGAAAGAACAAATTACAAACTCAATAAGTCAATGTGTTGCTTGTGTGAGATTTCTTATGCTTGCAAGACTGAAGATATTTGTAAACTGTATGAGGTAATGAAAAGCACATTACTGTTAACCACTTATGAATTTTCTTAATTTAACTAGATTTAGAATAAATTATAACAAAATGGTGAAGGTGGATGTTGATTTCTCTTGTAATGTCACCATTACTTAAAGAAGATTATGTGTATTTTTTATATTTGAATTGTTTTATTTAATTATCATTATATTTCATCAAATAAATGATGGCAACCCATTTAGCATCAAATTTGTTACCTTACCGCCCACTCTTATGTCTACAAGGGCATAATCAATTGAATAAGTATCAATAAATCACACACCTATATATAATCTCCTACTTCCAAAGGATGAAAGCTCACCCATGTCCATTTTAACTACAAGGGATTATCAGGAGAGTTAGGAATACTCTTTTATTCTTCCTATAAATGTTTAAAGCATAAATCCTCAAAATTTGTTATTTTATGATTGAATCCAACTTCATATAGAAACCCTTCTACATCTCTCTCGTCCTTCAACCATTATATTTTATTCACTATGATGCAATACACAATTTATCATTTTCTCTTTCAATATGTGATTGCCCTACCTCATTATGCAATAGATGTTGGATAAAAAGTTAACCCACATGAAAGACTTCGATTTGTATGCCTTTCATTCATCTTTAAAGATGTTAGATCTCTTTCCTCTCCTTAATAGCTCAATCCAATTCTNTAAAAAAATGCTTAAAGGATTGAAAAAGGATCAAATTTGGAGCAAAAAAGTGAAAAATTGTGCAAAAGAGTTTTGGCGTCTAAGAGCTAGATCCGGCGCTTTAGTGCCGGTTAAATAGAGAAGGCCGCGCCTAAGCGCCGAGACCCCACGCTTAAGTGCCAGTAGCAGTTACTAGACGAGTAAAATTGGTTTTCATGAATCTCGAAGAGATTTTTGAGGTACCCATTGGCTTAATAGGTGGTTGTAACCACCATGGATGAAAATTATCATGAAAGGATGCATCTCTTAGGCAAATACATCAAATCAAGATACATTTTGAAAAGATTCCAAGGCACCTCTTAAAAAATTATAAGAGAAATAAGAGAAAACTTAAAAAAGAGTCTTGAAAATATTGGCAAGTTTTGAAAGTTTTTTTCTGGGGAGTTAGTTCGAAGAGATTTTCAAGAATCACTTTTTATTTAATTTACCTTTTTTTATTTTTTTTAGTGATTGTAAAAGAGCAGAGATTTTTTACTAGCTTGACAATGATTTTTTCTTTCAAATTAAAGTGTGGTTTTGTTTTCTCCATGGATTCTGAGTAGTTTTCATCTTTCTTCTTAAAATGATAAGTAATTAAGTTTTGGATGGAAGTTGTGGAGAGTATTGACCTTTATTTTTGGAAGAAGTTATGATGATTTAAATCTATGCACTTCATTTACTTATTGATTTGGCCAATCCAGATGTTAAAATTTATTGTGAGAACATGTAAGAACCGGGTTAGTATTCTCTCAATCAACAATTGGAAAGAATCACATGAGGCTGTATGAATGAGAATGTAGTTCATATGATTAAGTGCAAATCAATATGAAAATATTCATTGATGGGTGTAGAGTTAGAGTACTTTAAAGTGATAAGTTAAAGCCTCCAACTTGGTTTATTTTTCTAGGTTCTGATACAAGAATGTTAGCCCCCAGTTGGAGGGAATCGAGGGAACTATAGAGTGAGAGCTAGTATCTTCCCTGCCTAGCCGGTCTTTAGAACTATTCAAACTTTAAATTAGCCAATATTCTTTATAGCATCTATAGTAAGAGTAAAGAATATTATTGCTCCTATTTG